>CAJQZJ010032952.1:1448681-1471385 GCA_907164525.1 Lophiomys imhausi
CACACACACACACACACACACACACACACACACACACACACACACACACACATATATAGATAAAGCTTTAATTAATTAAAAATTTAATTAATGAAAAAAGAGGCCATGGATTTGAACAAAAGAAAGAAGGAGTATATGTGAGAATTTTGAGGGGGAGGAAATGATGTAATTATATTATAATCTAAAGAAATAAAAGAAATAAATAAACAATAAGATAAACTGAGATATTAAAACCTGTAGGAGACCATGCATCTAGTGTTATGGAGCTGCCCTGTTTAATGGTGGCTCCTTCGTGGCAGGAGAGGACAAAATGCTCAGAATAAAGTAAGGTTTCTTTCTTACAAGTGGATATTGTGGGTTGGGTGGGTTCATGGGTGGTTGCTTAGCTATTGTCTGCAATCTCTGCTAATATCTCTGAGAGGCAGTTTCATAAACAGGCTGTGTACAGTAGTTTACAATACTCAGATGTGGACCAAACCTTTTTTTTTTTTTTTTTGGTTCTTGCATTGAGGACAGACACAGAAAATTATTTTAATTATGTATATGTGTGTGTGTGTGTGTGTGAGTAGATATAAATGACTGTGGATGCCTTCAGAGGCCCAAAAGGCCATCATCTATGGGTATTAGGAACTGAACTCAGGTTCTCTGCAAGAACAATACATGGTCTTAAGCACTGAGCCATCTCTCCAACACCAACAGTAAGTTCTTGGAAAAGGAAGCTCATGAGTTAAATGTGTCCTCAGAAATATATCTGTAGTAACAACTATGTGATATGTTGAATATGAATATATAGTGGCCATCTCTTTGTAGTGAAGTGTTGCTATGTTATTTCTTCATTTATTTTTTAAATTAGTTAATTAAATTTGTTTGTTTATTTATTTCTTTTGGTTTTTTTTTTTTTTTTTTTGAGACAGGGTCTCTCTGTGTAACAGCCCTGGGTGTCCTGGACTTTCTCTGTAGAGCAGGCTGGCCTCGAAGTCACAGATATCCACCTGCCTCTGCCTCTGGAGTGTTTGGATTAAATTGTGTGCTACCACGCTTGGCCTACCATGTCTCCCTCTGTCCTTTCCTTGCTTAGTCATGTTGTGTATTAATCTTTCAAATCTCCAGGAGTGGAGATGTAGGTTGGTAATGGGACACTTGCTTAACATCGTGTATCTCTGGGTCTCATTACCTTCACTAAAAAGGTAAAAACCTTTCAGTGGTGCTTTACCTACAGCAGGATGAATTTTGGTTACTGTTATCAAGTTGGCCAACGGACCCAGTCCTTTGATAGGCTGCAGTTCTATAGGAACTTCTGCATTGTGTGAATTTCAGGAAAATGGACATTAGCAACCTATCAGGTGGTGAAAGTATACCTACATTTTATACTACATTGGGCATTGTGGACATGGACCAAGCTTTCAGTGTTCTCCATGATATCTGTGGACCAAGTTTATCTCCTGGTTTATATGGTAGATGTCCTGTAGATTTGACAGTATCTACCATAACATGCACAACATAACATTTTATAAAACATAATGTAACAATCTCTTAATATCAAAACTACATTTCTCATTCAATATAATAATTATCAGTGACTCTCCTCTTATTCCATTATGGCCTCATTGCACAATAACAATTCTCCAATACTTTGGACTTGTTTTCTGATTCTATGGCATGCTTATTGAAGAGGTCTCAATGGTAGGAACTTGCCATTATTTAATGGTATCTTTTTTTAAATAAATAGCTAGCAATTACTTATTGCACATAAAGCTGATTCTCACTATATGTAACTGTATATTAATGAGAATTTTTCTTATAAAAGTTTATTTGTGAAGACAATCTGCAAAGTGCAGTGTAGAGGTATTTTCAGCCTCAATAAATGAAGATGGCTTTTGCAGATAGTCACTGAGAAGAAAGGCACATTGAAGTAATTAAGATTTGGTATGTGTATTTTAAAAATTATCCTACACTGTTTGGCAGTTCTCTTATAGATTTTCTTTGGTGAGAGCAGAAGGCATTTCCATAGTGTTGTATTAATTGTAATGACAGTGATTGTTATGGCTTCAATATTAAATGTCTTCTACAGGCTCATGGATTGATAACTTGGTCCCCAGACAGTGGAACTCTTTGGGATAGGTGATGGTAACTTTAGATATGTGTACATGTGTGCATCTGCCCACAGAGGAGGGAAAAGGACATAGGATGCTCTGTAGCTGGAGTTATGGTACCTGACATGCCTGCTTAGAACCCAACGTGGGGCAACTGTAAGAGCAGCAAATATTCTTAACCTCTGCACTGTTTCTCCAGCCTTTCCACCTGAGATTAAAATGCTGCTGCTGAGTTTATATTTTCTGCTGTACAAAAGGCATGGGACTCCTGCTGAGAGGAGGAAGCTAGCACAACAAAGAGCAACAACAAAAGACTTGGGAGATGGGGATTCATGGCTCCATTTCGGGCTCTGGGGCTAGCCAAAGGTCCAGCTTTGCCAATGTCTTCTCTAAAATTTGGTTGAAGTAACTACCAAGTGTTTTTTGAGATAATTGGTTTAAATTGACTCTTTCTACCAAGAATCCTAAGCTCTTGTCATCTTCATTGACAAGAGCTTCATTACTTATTGACATGGTTTTGGGCGTTTATAGACATACCGTCCCAGCATTTCAGTGGTTTATATCCTGAGAACTGCATTTCAGTGGTTTATATCCTGAGAGCCATCACTTGGCAATTGTCCTCTGTCAGTACAAAAGCTTAACTCAATGAATCTTTAATACCCACTTTTCATGTATATAATTAAAAATTAACATTAATAGCTCAGTATTGTCTATCTTTCCAAGCAGTTGAGACCAACTCCAATTGACTGTTAAGTTACTTTTAGGCATTGTGTGTGCAGATGGGGATTTTGGTATCATGGTTAAATTGTTTCCTTCTCTAAGACACTGGAAAATTGATGCATAAAAGCTCTGAGTGTAATCACTGTCTTTTAAGACCCCTGAGCACTAGAGATATGGTTATCTTCTTACCCAAATGACAGTTGATCCATTGTTTGCACTGGATAAACTGGATAATCTCACTTTGTTGAAGCCCACTGCTGTTTGTTTTTTAATTCCAAATCTTAACTCATTAAGAACAATTTTTCTACCCTGTTCTCTGGGAGAATGCTAATGTTGCTTGCTTATATAGAAAGTAAAGTGAGGGAGTCAGTGTTGACATTTTGGCTTTGTGTCAGAGTTAAGAAAGAGTCTACGCCATCAATAATAAGCTAGTTTCTTGCCAGTTAACTTCATACATTGGCCAGTAATTGCTGACAGTGATGCCTTTAATGGAGGCTTCCTTTCTTTAAATTAATTTGTCTCTATTTTCTTATTTTAAATCCCAGAGTGAGCATCTATGTTTTAAGTGGAGGCCTGGAATAATAACGATCTCCCTGATGTGTCTCCCCTGGCTTAAATCACAACTTCTGTGGTGTGTGCAGGGTCCAGGGTAGAGTTATAGGTCCCAGGGAGACCTGTCAAACATCCTTTAATGACTTGAGCTAGTAAGTAATCTCTCACTGATGACTGAGAGGTGACCAAGAATATGCTCTCAATAATGTCACAGAAAGTGACATTGGTCTACCAGGAGCAGCCATGGACAATTAACTGTTGTGCTTAAGACAAACCATTTCATGTGTTTCCCTATAGAGTTTTTCTCACTGAGTTGTGTTATTGACTTACATGGCAGGATTTTTATATAGGACTGTCTAGTGAAGCTCTTCCTTGTGACTTGTAAAGTTACTGCTGAGAATGCTGTTTTTATTGATACAGTGAGTTCTTGATGAAGGACAAAGGAAAAATTACTTTCTAGACTTACCATGTGAAAAATTTGCTTTTCCGAGGCAATCACTTTATTTACATTAAGTAGACATTATGAATTTCATTTCTTTGCATGAATAAGAAAGCATAAAACCAGATTTGTTACTCAGCTGTGGGAAACACAGAAAAGTGCTTAGTATGCACTGTGTGGAATCACACCTGGCTCTGTCTTTTTGTTTTCTTTGCTTCACAAATGAGAGACCCCATTTTTTCATTGCCTAATGAAAAATTATTTCATTTTCTGATTTTACATAATCTTAATAAAATTGCTTTTTTATTAATCATTTTAAAAAAACATAAATCAGGCTGAAGGATGACTTGGCCAGTAGAGTACCTGCCATGCAAGCAGGAAGATCTTAGTTCAATACAGAGAACTCATTAAAAGAATACATGAGTGTGGGAACACATGCTTGTAATTCTAGTGTTGGGGACACAAAGACAGGCATATCCTTAGTCCAACCAGTAAATTCCAGGTTCAGGGAGAAACTTCATCTTACAAGATAAGGTACACAGCAATTGAAGAAGAAATATAACAATGAATGACCTTTGACCTTCACATGCACCACATGCACAAACATATACACACACCTACACATAAGTGCACACACACACATGAGCACACATATCCAAACACATAACACAAATCAAGTAGGGACATTTATTGTAATGTGATACCCAACATTGCCAAATTCTTAGGAGAACAAACTCTTCTAGTAGAAACAGCCCATCTCCACCATTTAGCTTTCATAGTGTTGGGAGGTTCAATGCACACTGTTAGGGGATAATAGTAATTACCCAGATGTGAACCCTGAGAGCTGCAATAATGAGTACCTCTGACAGGTATATCCACTGGTATAATAGTGGCATGCATGTTAAGTTTATAACTAGCTACTTTCTGATTGGATCGAAATCCTGCTCCATAAATGGAACTAATGCCTGGACCTGTTACCTGAACCGAAACCTTACGGTTAGTTAGGATTCAGGGCCTAGGGGAGAACTCAGAACTATTATTTTGCAAATGAGCACCAATAAATATATAAATAAATATATAAATGCACATAAATATAAGTTATTTACATTCATAGACTAGTGCATCTCTCAGTTCCCACAGAGGCATGTGCTTTGTAAACTTGGTCCTTCATTCAAGGTGCTTTTTGGGTATACAGACCTTTGGGATGTGGGGTCTAATGGAGGAAGTGGGTCTCTGGAGTGTGGTCTAGAGGTTTGTAGCCTGCTCTGCTCTGCGATTTTTCTCTACTCTATTGAACAAGAAGGTGTGAAAAGCAGTCTAGGGTTCTGCCGAGGTGGATAAGCTGGCCCCCCACCATATCTTCATGTCTTCCCCATTGTGATGACTTTTATCCTTTCAAGCTATTAGCCAAAAAAGTCCTCTTCCCTAACTTGCTTCTTTGGCGGTCTTTGAGCACTAGGGAAGCCACGAATATGATAATTGAAGTCGACATCTGTTTAAAAAAAAATCCCTTGAAGCTTTCTGAGAATTATCTGCTTATATTTTTAGAAACTTCTGGTTATTATCATTATAATTATTGTTGTTCTTATTAACTTTTTTGATTACTAATTTCTAGGAATTTCCTATAGTAGTAAATTTATCCCTTTTCTACAGTATCATTAGAAAAGTCTCCCTCTGTTTATGATGTCTTTTTTTAAAATTTCTTTGTTTTTCTTTGATTTTGAGGCAGTACCATATGATTTCACATAGACTGGCTTTTAACTCAATATAATCCTCCTGCCTCAGCTTTTCAAGTGCTTGAAGCTTGTCTCTTTGTTTTGCTTATTATCTTTTGACAGGAAAAGTTGTTTTTGTTTCTTTCTATGCAATAAAAATGTTAATGTTTCATGGATTCTGAATTTTCAGAAGTACTTTGAAAGGTTTTATTTATTTTCAAGCTTTCTTTCTTGTTAGTTTGTTATCTTTCTGGGTTTTTTAAAATTTATATTTGAATTTTTAATTTGGAATTTGTTCTGGAATATGCAATGGGAGATTGATAGGACTTAAAAAATATATCTACCCAATGGTTTAAACAAAATTTATTGAATTTATCCTATCTTTCCCTGTCTTAATTGCCCTTATTAGAGGCTTGAGTCTTGGGGTGAGATAATGCTACTTCACCAGTGGTAACACCAGTCTCTTGGCTGGGGGCAGGATAAATAGTGGCTCCCATTTCTTGGTCACCTGATCAGTAAATATTCTGGAACACGTTGCTGAGGGATGAACTAGAATCGGTTTTGGTCCACTTATCACAGACTCCTGCTGTTTTTATTGACATTTAGGAGATTTCCTTGAACAAACATTTATTGATTTGCTGTCTGCTCCTAGGTCAATTTCCAGATACTTTAATGTTTACATTTTCTAATTCACACCAAGTGGCTATTTCTTGGGCACATGGTGGGGGAGGGTAATCACAGGGATGCTGAGGGAGGGGAATGGAAGACAACATGACAAGCTCCTTTATCGTGGAAGTCTGATCACTTCCTCTCTGTGTCCAGTAGTGTTTTAAAATATTCTCCCTCTACATATGTAATATTTATAGATAAAATCACTGTTGATTTTGATATGATATGTCTCTCATTGTTCTCATGTATTTCATGTATGTATAAGTTTTCATCATGAATTTTGTTTCCTTGTGACTAGTTTTCATGATAATTAAGTTTAATTAAAAATTTGCAATTTAATTAATTGTTTTTGAGGACTCAAAGGTTTGAACTTATGGTTCAGTATATGGTAAACACACAGTTTACCACTGATTTACATTTCCATCCCAGTGTTGCCCTAAGCTCGGGAGCTACACCATTTGCTTCTGCCATGGGTTCCTATGTACTATAGGCCAAAAAAAAAAAAAAAAAAAAAAAAAGTAATGAATCTACAAACCAGACTGAAAATTCCAAACTGCATGACACAGTAGACCTTCATTTTAATTTCAGTATTTCAGATGTTTTGGTAATTGAAGACTGACATACTGTTTCACTACTTTCTATACATTTTAGTATTATTTCTGCTCCATAGTTTTCTATTTTTGATGTTGATGCTTTGCTAGTTTTTTATTTCATGGCTCAACATTTGAATAAACATTTCATCTTTTCCTTACCATTGATTTGTGTTGTGTGCTCCTTACCTGTTGACTTTTGGATTTTGCTTTCTATTTTTCATAGGGTTTCCCTATAATGGTATCTTTACCTAACAAATACTCATTATCAAATTCAGAATTATTTTTTCATTAGAAATTAGTGAAAAGTTTCTATAGAGACCAAGGGAGGAGATGATATAGGCTGAACAACTCCCTGATTTTCTTTTGATAACAAAGAAATAGGTTACTCTTGCAAGTAGGACTAATTGTTGGGATTCTTTGTATAGCAACACAGTATCTGACTCAGTCAAACTGAGCCCAAGAGGGCTTTTGATGACATATGTCTGTCCAACCTTAGTTCTTGAAACCATAACTGCAAGAAAATAGTGCAAGGTTTGTACTTCAGAGTCTCTCAGAGAAATACAGTTTCCAGTATTTTCTGAAGTCACCAACATTTGACATTTTTTATCCTTTCTTTTCACATGACTTACTTGATTTCTACTGTTTAGACATTCTGCAAGCATCTTGGAGTCTCTGGCATACATTCATACATACACACATACATACATTTTTTCTTTTAGTCTTGTGGAAAATAAAATTTGTGTTCTAATTTTTTTTTTAGAATTCTTTTTAGAAAGAATATTAAAGGATGATGTTTATGCAACTATGGTTATTTGTAGTATTGCTATAGAACTTAACAGCACATTGTTACATACCCCTAAGGTGTATTTATGAAGGCACTAAATTTTCTACATTTATATATACTTTATATGTGATGTTTCATGAAGAGACTATAATATTTGATAAAAGAGGAGACAAGCTCCATATACATAGCATTCCTTTTCCTTGTTTTATCTGTGGTAGTTGTACTAACTTATGGTAATTAACTTTGTTTAGAACCCTAGTAGTCAGGGCTAGTTTGTAGGTAGCAACAATGTAGAATGAATACTTAGATGGGAAAAAGTTGAACTGGTGGCAAACAGCATATCTGCTTTTGAGTTACAATTTGAAAAAATATGAAGACAGAAATACAAGAACCACAGGCTTCATGAATGACCTGGAGTTTCCCTGTACTACATCGTAAGGAAAGCATGGAAGGTATTAAGTGATACTCGAATTGAGGGTGAACGCAATTTTGAGGAAAAAATGGTTTAGGCCATCTATTTTTACTCGACAATAATTTATAAATATTTTAACATCATGCATACATTGAAACAAGATAATTAACATAAAATAATTAACATTTTTCTTTTTAAAACTAAAACTAACCCCTCTTTCTTTTAAAGGTTAATTTTAAAGAGAAAACAAGGTCCTTTTACAATATGTAGATTAGATAAAATTTGATCAGTTGATATTGGAGTGACCCATAAATATTGTAATATTAGGGTATGGGACATGCTGAAGAAGACACCCAAATTCAGATAGCATGCAATAGCAATGAATGTTTATTTTTCTGTAGATATCAAGCATGCAAGGATCACTAATTAGGCAAAATGGCGACCCCGAGGTGAGCATGCAGGCTCTTTTTAAGGCTTTCAGGGAAATTCCAGAGTGGGTGAGGTAATCTTCAACATGATTGGGACATCTAAACTGAAAAGCACAGGTAACCTTTGGAAGAAGTGTGGGTCCTTGGCCAAGCTAGTCAACAATCATGAGTTGATTATAAGATGGTGGGGATGGGGATATGGGGGGGCACTAAAGGGGGGGGAGGGACCATGAGTTGATCATAAAACAGGGAAGGCTTTCAAACCAGCAACTAGTAGTTAAGTAACTCTAAACAATCTTATCTTTCTCAAACCAGATGGCTAAACCATCTCTGATTGGCTGCCTATTTTCTGGAATGGGAACCTCAGGCCTGGCCCATAGGTTAAGCTTCTCTGGGGCCTCAGGGTCCTTTGGGGTCTCAATTAGGGGTCCCTCCGGAGCCCTTCAGTATTTTCTGGCTATGAAAAAGTGTATTCTTAATTGTTATTTGAGGATATGTAAATGTGACTTACTCACCTGCCTTTAAAAATAAGGTAAGGTGCCCAGGGGAAGGTGATTTTCCCCAGCCTACTAGTTGAGTAAGGCTTTTTGAATAATAAAGAGCTGGGGCAGGAAATACTTCCAGGCAAAGAGAGTTGCAGGGAGACAGAGGCACAAGTGAGATGGGATGGTTGCTGGAAAGCAGGAATGAGAAGTAGGGTTAAGTTAATAGTTAGCTGAGAGACTGCCCAGAAAAAGGTCAATAGCTTTAAACCATATAGATGTCTTGGTGTCTTTATTAATAAAACTCAAGTGGGATCTGCGAAAGCCCTGCAATAAATTTCCCCAAGAAAAGTCACCTGTACAGCATTATAAAGCATCAATAATGTTTTAAATTTGTCTCTAAAGCAGAGTTTCTCAATCTGTGGGTTGGGACCCCTTTGAGGGTTGCATATCAGATATCCTACATATTGGATATTTACATTATGATTCATAACAGTAACAAAATTACAGTTATGAAGTAGCAATAACATAATTTTATGGTTGGGGGTCACCACAACATAGGAAATGTATTAAAAGGTCACAGCATTTTGTAGGTTGAGTACCACTACTGTAAAGAAATTATTCATCCCTCTCTTCTTCTCTCCTTTCCTCCCTCTCCCCCTCCCTCCTTCCTTCCTTCCTTCCTTCCTTCCTTCCTTCCTTCCTTCATTCCTTCCTTCCTTCTGTTATTCCTTCTTTCCTTCCTTTGGTTGAAGCTTGATATTAGGACCTCACATAGTATTTTTACTCCTTATCTGCATCTTAAAGTAAATAATCATATGTATTGTACCTTCTTGATAACTAGCGTTGTAGAATTATTTAAAATGTTATCTTAACAAACAATTTTGTGAGCACCATTCAGCTGGGGATTGTCAATGTCAGAAAACAGCTGAAAATGAACATGAGTTTCTATTATTGGGAACTGAGGCATGCTGGGAGAATCTGGAGATCAAGTCCAGACCCAGCAGATGGCACCTGGTCATACTTCTCTCTCTCTCTGTCTCTTTGGTGTCTGAAAAGATGACTTGTTAGTACTCTTTTATTTAGATCAAATAGAATGTGTAGGGTGTTAGAATAATTAAATTAGATTTAGAAAATATATAGGGGTTTCTGATACAGTCTCTTAATTCAGGGCATGAAGATCAACTTGGCTGTGAGCAATTAGCTTATCAGCTTGTGGAAAAAACGAGGTTGAAGTCAGGAAAAACAGGAAAGACTTAATGGACTGAAAAACAAGGTTGAAGTCAGAAAAACAGGAAAGACTTAATGGACTTAAAGAAACAAAGTATCTGGCTTGACATTGTTTTCAGCTGCTAAGTGGGCAGAGCCCAAATTAAGCTGAAATAGAGTTCCTCCTATTTAAGGACAGTGCCTGGAGCCCCAGAAGAGAGAAGAGGCCCCTGATGCTAGAGAGCTCAGAGAGTTCTGCTGAAGAAAGTGCTGGCCATCATTTGATGGCCAGATCTCTCTGAGGCAGAAAGAAGCTGGTGAGCAAAGGAAGCCTCAGCAAGACACCAAAAGGCCAAGGACTAAACCCTGTGGCTCAACTTTTGCCTAGAGGGGTTTGACCTGTCCGAACAGTGGCCTAAAGGAAATTGTGGCTGGCTTTAAGGACTCTGAGGCAGAGCACAGAGTTGCTGATGTGAATGGGCTGGGGTCTCCCAGAGAGAAGAAAACATCAAGCCTTATTTAAGGTGAGACTGCAATAACCAATTTACCCTGACGAATCTACATCTGAGAGATCCAGAAAAAGGACTACTAAGTGCGTTAAAGAATCTACAACAAAGACTGTGTTCCTGACGACTGAGGACCTGCCCCAGAGACTGTATCCTTCTAAAAGGTTAGGAAAATAATTGTCAATAGGATTAGTGGTTAGGTTAAAAGGGTTGTAAGAATTTATAGGGTTAATAGTTAAGAAATTGTTGGTATTTGTTATAAGTGAATATAGTAGTAAATAAATAAGTGATAAATAATAATTAAAAAGTTCGGTAACAAGAATGAGTGCCTTGAATAATTGGGTTGGGGATCACCTCATTTTTGCTGGGAGCCACTTAGGAGGATTGTATTGTTGGCATTTCCATTGTACCCACAGCAAAGCACAACACAGGAGGCAGGGGGCTAAAAAGGTCATGTCTTTATTTTCGGACAGTTTGAGTGCTTCCTAAGTGCAGAGGTCCTCTGCAGAAAGATCATTACCTGCTACTTCCCTTGTTTTAAATATTCTTAATCAGGTTACTGGCAATAAGAGTGCTGTTCTCTTTGGTTACCAAACAATGAAGCACTTAAACAGCAGGTCACTCGAGTATAGCACCAGCCAACATTAATAAGTTAAAAGTACCGCTGGGATGCAGAGGAATTGGCAGAACTGCCAAGCTGGTGGGCTGCTGATCTTGTTTATCTTGTCTGGTTTTTTTTTTAACCCTCTTTCAGGTTCATTTCTCTGCAGGCTCCTTTCATTGTTTATATGCTTACCTGTGCTAATTTAAATTGTCTTAGTGGCAGAGGACAATAATTAGCATATAGAGCCTGGAAACTCAACTTTTCAATTTTATTAATGAGCTGAGTTTAGTTCCCCTTTATCTTTTAACTGACCCCAAGAGCATTAGCTAAAAGTGTAGAAATATGAATGCAGGTGAGATAATAAGGAAGAATTATCAGTCACCCTTAATTTAATTGGTGTCACCTTAGCTTTTAGTAGGGTAATAGGCTGGGATTGCCACCTACAATCATTCGAGGCTACTTTGCTCACGGATTAGCTTATTTAAAAAAATTAAACAACCTTTCAAAAGTGCATAAAATAGAATCCAGTGAGAATCATTAAAGCACAATATCTGTTATATAACATTGGTGAATATTGGAAAATTTGAGGGTTTTGAGAATCTCGTGCAAATTCCACAAATGAAAAGAACTCTCTTGTTTCACTGACTTACTAAGTCTCCAGGCACTAGCGGTAATTTTGATGTGTTGGATACTCCAAGGTCTCTTAACTAATGTTGTTCATTATTAGATAGTTGTTGTGCAGAACACCCTGTGGAGATGGTATTAATGGGTAGGAAGAGTGTTTGATTCTTTCATGGAAAAAGTGCAATTTAGTCTCTAGCAGTTGCTGAGTGTGTATTGATTTCCATTATGGCTACTTTAGCATGTCAAGAAACACAAATGGAGTCATGTAGCCCTATCAGGAGATATTATGGGATCTTATGTAGAATATACACAAATTCACATAAAATGGAATATTGTGTCATGCATTTTAAGCATATTTGTCAAGAATTATGAGTAGTCATATACGGGAGCAAAGTGGGATGTGACAGTCAAAAGCCTCCGGGTCTCTCTTGCTCCTGCAAACCCTCCCATGTCAAAGGCACTCTCAGAATGGCATGCTTAGGAGTTACACTAGCTGCTTTTGTGTCAGAGTTATTTAGCTCAATCCATGGCCTTCACATTCCATGAAATTCCCTAAGGGTACTTGTGATTTTGGTTATTACCTCCTGTGTCATAAGTGGATCCAAGTTTATTGCTAATTTTCAACTTAATGACCACAAAGCAAAATTCACCAATGTCCTTCCCCAAGCACAAATCTAAAGCATGGTCTCCTAAACAAAAGAAATCTTCCTTTGTCACAGCTAATTGTCCAGAAAGAACTTGTAGCTCTGTGGTGATGAATGAATGAAAGGTATTATTGATTTTCCCTGAACAACCCCTAAGTATCATTCAAACATACTTCAGTAGATTTGATAGCATATCTATTTATTTATTTTCTAAAGAGACTTCTAATTTAATTTAAAGAAAAACAACCTAAAACTAACTGCAAGAACCATGGGGCAAACCCACTCCTGAAAAGAGCATGGCAGGAGGAAAAGGAACATGCCACTTAGCTAGAGAAATTGTAAGTTACTTGCAAATACATTTCTTTGAGGGAGGATGGATCCTCTGGGCATATCTGGGTATCAGAATGAGCATGTGCTTCTCTCTCAGAGTGCTCTGCACATCTGAAGAGGTGATATCTCTGCTTTCCTACATAGGATCCAAATCTGCCTCAGCCACCTCTCCACGGAAGGGTGACTGGAACAATATTACCTCCCAAGATGTAGTGCATGGAGATGTCTGTTTCATTGATTTATAAATCTCTTTGTATGTCTTTTCATCAATCTGTCATCATCATAGTTTCTTCTGCACCTCCCAGGAGATCATTTACATGTTTATCATAAGCATGTATTACCTGCCTCAAAACTCTCAGTCTTTTCTTAACCTCACATAAATTCTCTCATATAGTCCAAGTGAGATCTAGGACTTCTCTATGGTACTGGTAGTCTGTTGTTTATCGTTCCAAGGTAGTTCAAATGCTGCTCCCTTTTCCCACCTATTGTGAGAACAGGCAATTCGATACCATACTTTATAATGGTTAGTTCCACAAGGGGTCCTGGCCACTTACTAGCCTGAATTCTTTCCTTTGCAATATAAACTCAGGGCTGGAGCTGACACTACTGATTATTATTGTGATTGTTAACATGTGTTGATCTCTTTATTTGACAAGCACTATATTAAAGACTTTAGAGTAATTTATTTCATCTTTGCTGCAAAAAATTTTGTTTGTATTAATATTTGACAAAACAGTAGTTGAAGCCTGTGGACACATGCGTGCACACACACACACACACACACACACACACACACACACACAGACACAGACACATACATACATGTATATACAGGTAGAGGGAGAGCTGGGGAGAGATTTAATCTGTGAATTAAAATTCGTTGAGTGGAAGGCTGTCACTTACATACCTAATTGGTTCATCCCATAGATAGTAATTTTCTATTTCTATACATTGCTTCTCTATATGTTCTACTTCCTCTTTACTGAATACTATAATTATCATACTTTGGAATATCCCATAATTTGAAAGGTGAAACTGTGCTGTGAAGTATAGATGAAAAATAAATGAAGAATAAATGTCAAACTGTAGTCTTATTCTTTTTAATCATAGCTAATATAGTCTTAAAATTAAATATTTACTTTGAAAGACAAAGTGATTATTTTGGGAATATATTTTTAAAGAATCTATAAAACAGATTTGAGTCCAGCTAGAAATAAAATTTCAGCTCAGAAATGCCATTTCTCTTTTATTTTATAAGCTTAATTTTATCCGGATAGTACTTTGGAATATCATCAAATGGAAGGATTGGAGTCTGTAAATTCAAGTTGCTGTTGGACATCTATAGGAATAGATGATGAACTGGCTGCTACTTTTCCCATGTTGCATACATTTTCAGTTATAGTTTGATAGAAAAGAAATATTGAAATGCATTCCTGTCTTTAATCTAGGTATTTTTGCCTAAAAGTTACAGACTTCTTATGTAAAACTATATAGCCTGTGAAAAGTATTTTATACACATTGAGCATCAGAGGTCCCGTTGCTTCTGAGAAAGCACTGAAGCTAATTCTATTTGTTTGTATTCATGTAGACTGTCTTAAAAATGGGGACCACTTATATGATGTTGAAGGGCTACTAAATCTCTGATTAGTTAATCATCATCATTAAAGTATTGAGTTGGATTGGCAGGCTACAAACCTAGTATAAATTTTCTCTGGTAGGTAAAGATGTTAACTAAAGATCTTGGATGAAGCCACATGGTCTCAGTCTCCTTATTGTTCAAAAAAAGCGAGCTGCACATGATCAACTTTAAGTCCTTTTGTAGCAATCGAATTCTGGAATTATTCATTCTCTGTGTACAATGGTGTTAAGTAACTGATCACATTTGAAACTGAATGGCCTGCACAGATTTCCAAATATGTCACCTGAAATATGCTGCTTTTCTTTTTGAGGTGACAGCAATTGAGAATCAGGGGACATGGAAAGAAGTCTTCCTGTGGCTTCTATTATTGAAGAACAGAAAATTCTGAAAAGTAAAGGCTTCCATGAATCAGTTCCATTTGTCAGCTTCCCATCAATGTGAGAAAATACCAAAGAAACTGGCCTATTGGAAGATTTATTTTGGCTCATAGTTTTGAAGGCTTCAGCCCATGGTCCTTGGCCTCGTTACTTTGGGCTTAGCTAGTGAGCTACCTAAAACTAGCATGGGTATATCTAGTGTAACATAGTTAACTAATAGGTTCATGTCAGCCCCTGACTTTTGTTTAAGGCTTTCTACCCGGATCACAAAGTCAATTTCAAGTATATTAAAAATAAGATCATTGTTATTACTAAATGAGTCATAAGGAACCAAGTTCTAAGATTTTTCTGGGAAAATGTCTTAGTATTGAGGTCATAGAATGACCACTCTCACAGGACAAAAAGCATTTGGCTAGAATCAGAAAATTTATTATTTTCATCAAAGCTTTGCTACCAAGTCATGTTGTGGTCCCAGGGAGTTCTTAACGTTTCTGAGCCTCAAAGTTCTGAGCTTCACACCACGTTATCAGACTAGATGTTTTCTTAGGTTTCAACTGAATACAAAATTTGCTATATACTCTAAAGTTGTGATTTAGTTTATTACTCTGGGAATAGCACGTTTTCAGGTAAGAACTTGGAATACAAGGCAATTTTTAGAAGATCTTATATAACTATAAATGGAGAGAATTTTATTTCAGCATTATTGTCATGCAAATTGGAATATGTCCTAAGTCACACCATAACTGCTAAAGCATCATAAAATAAAATAATTGAAAGAAATATTGTTAGCCAATAAAATGACATAGGCCTGTCTTAGAGTGCAGAAATCTATGTCTAGAATCAAATAGATGCATGTAGGCATTTCTGCATACACATCAATATGCTTGAAGACAGAAATACATTATTGTAAAAATAGTTCACCCAAATATTTCCAAAAATATAGAAACATCTGAGGATGCAGTTTTATTTTATCCTTTACTATGTTAACATACTGAGCTTACTTCTTAATTTGGAAATGAGAGAATCCTGATTTTTAGCCAATATGAAGGAAGCTTGGGGAAGCCATATCTCTCAGGTGTTTGAGAACTTTGTAATGCAAATTGTACTGCTGCTTTCTTCTTACCAACAACTTAATTTGGTGCAGGATTGATTAACCAGGATGTTTGCTAATCAGTTTGAAATAAGACTAGGCTGAGGTCCAACGGAAGACTGCCAGAACTTCCTTTCCAGAGACAAGGTCGACAGCTGGTCTCATTTTGGTAATGGTTTTGCCTATTATCTTACCATTTGCTTCGTTTTATATGGCCCAAATCTCAAATTACAATTGTTTTGAAGACACTCAAGAGACAAGGTAAAAATAAATAAAGATTCCACACACAACAGAGTTACAGTCTTAACAGTACTTGATAATTAGGTAACCTTGCTGTAAACTTCGATTTTCCCTTCCCACTTAAAAAAAATTCAGTAAGAATATTGTCAAGTATGAATTATTGCTGACTCTATGTTTTAGATGTAGGTAATGGGACACTGTTGACAAGACAGGAAAAGCAACTTTGATTTGACCACCAAGTCATATAAATTCTGGGTCCATAATAATCCTTTCTTGTATCATTCTCCAAAGTTTAAAAACAAAGCAATATGTAATGAATCACGGATGTATCGGACACAAGAAGAGGCCCAAATTTCAAACCCTATAGGGAAGACTCATGTAAAATGTTGATGTTGATTAGACTAGGTATAGGACAATGGGGAATAGAGGGTATATAGAAAACTTAGGAAGGCTATGATTTTAAAGATTTTTCCAAATGTAGTTTACAAAAAAAGTATGCTCACAAGTCAGGGTACCTGTGTTAGCTATTTTTCTATTGTTGTGATAAAATACCATGAACAAGGCAACTTAAAGAAGATAGAATTTATTTGAACTTACAGTTCCAGAGGGATAAGAGTCCATGAAAACAAAGAGGAGGGGACATGGTGGCTGGAGCTGTAAGCTGAGAGCTCACATCTTGAACTGCAGCAGAAAGCAGAGAGAGCAAATGAAAAATGGTGGGGGTGTTAAATTCTCAAGGACCACGCCCAATATCATACTTCCTACAACAGGACTACACCTACTAACCCTCCCCAAACAGCACCACCAACTTGGGACCAAATGGTCAAATGTCCAGTACTCAGGGTGGGGATTGGGGGCCTCATTTAAAACACCATTATCAGCTTTGAAAAAAACTAGAAGTTGAAGGATTATATGAACTCATATTTCAGAGAGATTAGTAAGATTTACTGTCTTTCAGGAGATAGGGAACACAAGCTTAAGGCAATGAGAAAAAGGAAAGAGTAAGTAATTCTTTTGAGTACCTAATAGTGTTGGTAGGAATTAGGAGCAAGTCAGCCCCTTCTGCAGCAGTACAGGCCCAAGGAAAACAAAATGTTTGTATGTCCTGATAGGACTGGCAGTCAGCTCCACAGGAACCAAAATTTTACAATAAATTACCTAAAAGGTAAACTCAGAAATTAAAATTGTGAAAGCCTGACTTAACAAGATGTTGCCTAATCACCAGCCTTTGTTCTTTCTGCTTGTGTTCTTCGTCTTCTTTGAACATTCTGGTGTTCTTGAGCATGGGCAGTTCAATCCATTGCACTGATCAATCAGTATTTTCTACTTCTATCCAAATTAATCAATGAGATTCATTCCAAATCAGTGCCTACTTTATGTATGCCCTGAGTCAATCAGATTTACTCTAGAAACATAAAAGAGCCTCTGACCCAGTGGACTGTTTGACAACTCCCTTTCATGTTTGCCCTGTTCACAGGGATCTATTTCTCTCTCAATAGGCCTTCTTCGCTTGCTCTCCTTTTACTGTATTCACATGTCACTCTTCACAGTCACAACACAGCAAACTCCGAAGTCTTGGGGTGACTTTGGTGACTATGAATTTCCAGATGCCAGTTGCCTGAGCTAATCACATCAAGGCTGAAAAGGCCTCTGTTGCTCTCAGGAAACCCAGAAGAGAGTGAGACATAATGTGGGACATGTGAACACACACAAGTCCATGGATTTTTGCATTGGCTACCTAGGTTATGCAGTGTCATCTCTAATTCTTAGATGACAAATTTCAATCTTATAGAGTTTAGGTCATTTACAAAACCTAAAAAACTAGGAAATGACATGGCTCGTGCTCTTTGGTTTACACTTGCTGCATTACCTCTCCATATCTCAGGTTGAACATGAACATAATAGGGCTTTCTTCAAAGGAATATTATAAGACAAAACCAAATTAATAATTTAAAAAAGACTTTTCTTACTGTATTTGTATTTACTGACTAGGAAACCGCAGTAAAGACTCTACAGTGCAAGGATTAGCATAGATGATTGGGTTGGTTTTGCAGTGAGGATTCATAAAAGAAATTAGTATGAAGACTTGGATCACATTATCACAGGGATTTAGTTCCAGAATCTGCAGTTGATACATGAGAGAGAGACTGAGGAAAACAGATGGTATGGCAAAAACTTTCTACGTTTTGCAGCTAACAATTATTTATTTTGATTTTAAACAAAGGGTAGGTCAAGTGCAACATGCCTTAAAAGTAAGTTTATTTAAACTTTCAAGTAAGTAGAGATCATTTTCACAAAGGTGCCTCATGCTAGCCTGTCTAGCTGAAACTTTTCAATAGTTAAGTATAACTCACTGGGGACTATGAACATAGTATGCTGCCTGTGGACATTGTATTAGAATTCATTTTTAGCCGGGCGGTGGTGGCGCACGCCTTTAATCCCAGCACTTGGGAGGCAGAGGCAGGCGGATCTTTGTGAGTTCGAGGCCAGCCTGGTCTACAAAGCGAGTCCAGGACAGCCAGAGATATTCAGAGAAACCCTGTCTCGAAAAACCAAAAAAAAAAAAAGAATTCATTTTTAATTGTCTCTCTTCCCCCCTTCTCTTCTCCTCCCTCTATTTCTTTCCCCTCTTTTCTTACTTTCTTCTTGGCCTCACTAAATATGATGGAGTTTTGCTGGTCTATGTGAGTTGAAGATCACTAGGAAACATTAAGCAAATAAATCACAGAAGACTGTCAAGGTCAGAGGGAAATGCTATATTGTGATTCTCAAGCTTTTTGGTGTTAAGATTTCTTGATACACCGTAAAAAAAATTGAGATGGCTAAAACACTTCTGTTTTTATTGGAATATAAAGAAATAAATTAAAGATATGTGAGTAAATATATTCACTATATATTAATATTATAAATATTGGAAACTAAAATTTAAAAAGCATTTTAATTTTATTAAGAAAATAATAAGCAACATTTGTAAGCTAGAATATCTTTGTGACATTTTTAATGTTTTAACTTTTGCTAAGTTAATTTTAATTTATTTACTAATTCTTTTAGGTGTCACATACCAATATGTTTTATTAAATTAGAAAACATTCTTATCCTTTTATCAATTTATTTATGCAGAATTAATTTATGTCATGATTTGTTTTTACTTTTAAATATTTCATACAATATATTTTCATCATATTCTTTACTCTTTCTCAACTCCTCTCAGATCCGTCTTCACTAACGTCATTTTCTTTCTCTCTGTTGTAAAACAAAACAAAACCCCCAAAACCACCACCACTACCACCACCACCACTACCACATATATACCCCACAGAAAAAAAAATGGAGTCTGTTTTGTGTTGGCCAACTACTCATGAGCATTAGTCATACCTTGGAGTGTTGAGTTTACTTTATTGAAGATTGATTTTTCCTCTCCTATCAATTTCAATAGCTTCTTTATTAAGAGTAGGATTTTGTGACCACTTGTGCAGGTCTGGAGCAGTTCATATGTGCATCAGCTCTGTGTCTGGAAAATGCTGTCTTTTTTTGGGAGTTGTCAACAGTCTCTGGCTCTTACAATCTTTCATTCTCCTCTTCTGCTTAGATCCCTGAGTCTTGATGGGAAACATGTGATAAAGCTGAGTGCTATGAAGTCTGTCACTCTCTATACATTGTCCACTGTGGGTCTCTGTGTTATTTCTTACCTACTGTAAGAAGGACATTGATGACCATGAGGACTGAGTGAAGTACTGGTCTATCGATATAGCAAATATACCATTAGGAGTCATTTTATTGCGGAGCTCATTTAGCACGTTCTCTTCTAGAGTCTATGACCTATCTAGTCTCAGGTTCCTGGCCTGACTAACAGTGTCAGGTATGCAGTTCCATCTCATGGAGCAGACCTTAAACCTAACTTTAAAAAATGGTTGGTTATTTCTATAACATTTGTGACACTATTGCACCAGTGCATGTGTCTTGTAGGCAGGGAACTTTTGTAGGTCATTTATAGTAGGGTGAGATTAATGATTACTTTTCTTTTCTGGTAGCAGTGGCATGAATAGAACCTTCAATCACTGTGAATGCTAGTCAGTAGAAGTGAAACTTTTAATCGAGTACCAGCTCAATTTCCCCCTGTTTGAAGACATAAGTATGTGATGTTTTCAGCAACAGGGTCTTATCATCAGGTTGTGGAAGATAATCAAAAGCATTATCAATAGCCTGTAATGTTTGGGGATGGAATATATATGGGACCCCTTTGGCAAGTGACTCAACAATATTTAACCCATTCTTGGTACTGGAATGTGTCTTTGTGACATTTTTAATGTTTGTATATTGTATGATATATTTAATTTAATATATTGTATGAAATATTTAAAAGTAAAAAAATTGATAAAAGGATAAGAATGTTTTCTAATTTCATAAAACATACTGGTATGTGACATCTAAAAGAATTAGTAAATAAATTAAAATTAACTTAGCAAAAGTTAAGGACACAAAGGTACTGTCCTTTTCTTTGGTAGCTTAGGCTGTCTAGTTGAGATATTGCTTCCCCCTATTATATGGTATCTCCATTTAAATTCATTTATATATGTATAGATTTTAGGATGCTTCTACATACCTAAATTTCCATATGGTTATTATCAGAGTTCAAATATCAGTTACAGAGATAGCACATTCAGTGAGTAACAGTGACTAAGTAATACCTTCGTGTGAACAAATAATTTATTACAATAGGAAGGAGATGGAAGAAACAAGAACCAAACGTAGAGTTGCAAAGCTCCCTTTTTCTACTGAAGCCCAATTTCTCCATTTCACGTGTCCTGAAAAACCACATGTGAGCTAGGTGAATACAGAAAGATGTGGCTCCTTAATGTGTGTCAATCACTCATTTTCAGAAATTGCCTGCACCTGCAGCCATTAACTTCCAATGAGCATTTGCTGATATGTGGAATCAAAACCAGCCTTACTTATCTCTTTAAAAACAGCATTTTTATTGAGATCAGCCTCTTTTTCTTATTTTGCCTTTCAACTTCCTTTAAGGGTACAAATGACCTATGTTGTCTTAGTGACCAGTTCTTTTTCATGAGTCATTTCCCCCTATTAAGACTTATCTTTAGAGATGTGCATAGCTATTCTTCATTCTTAAGAGGGTACCTGTTCCATTTGAGCATCTGTGCTGAGAAACCTTGGATATTGAATTCTAGTCTTTGTTAATAGGGCAAAATGGTAACACAGTGTCAGGTAATATATATAAGCAATCCAGTTTGTGGTTGGTTTCTGCAGATGGAATTGCAAACATATTTAATTGTGGGAAGCTCTAATACACCTCAGCCAATAGCTATCATGTCTCTGCACTGTAAGTGTTGATTTCTTTCCAAGCTCTGCTTTCTATGTGAGATGTATCTGATGAGATCTTGAAAACAGCCGCCAAAGAATGAGTCTCCAAACTTGTAGAATCTTCAGAGATTAGTTCATGCAATCAGATTGACATCGGGTCACTCTAGGGTAACGTCAATTTATAGTTTTGGTGGGATGCCTAGGTTTGAAGTAATTCACACCAGAAGGGGGAAGTGGGTGTAGTAAAGAATGTGGTGGGTGCAGAGAACATGGAGACAGAATTGTTTCAGCTGCATGATGGGAAAAGAGGTGAAGAGGGTCAGGCTAGTGTGACTTTCTTGGGAATTGTGACCGAGAGTGGAGACTGCAGTTGCTTTGTGATCGAACAGGGCAGTTTTCAGCTCTGTGGCAGAGCCAACAGTTGTGAGCAGTACATTTTGTGCTGGGTCACCTGTGCAATGTAGTCGCTTATTCCTATTTTCAAACATGTTTATTTGCTGATGATTCTTACTGGGACAATACCTCTGGGATACTTATAATTTAAAGTTTCATGCTATAGTTTTGGAAAACATACCAGCCTCTCAAAGACACATTAGGCAAAGAATATACTCATTGAATTACTTATCTAGGGCTTTTTTTCCCCCCATTGTGTGATTAAAAAATGTTTTATTGATTCTTTGTGAATTTAACATCATGTACACCAATCACACTCATCTCCCTGTCCTTTCACATCCTTCCTCCACCCTTGCAACCTGCACCAAAAGATCAAAACAAAACAAAACAAAACAAAACAAATAATTCGTTGAAGCTGCAGTGTGTCACAGTGTGTCACACAGTATACCCTTTCTCCACACATCTTTTCTTGCAAATGTTCATTGCTATGAGTTATTCGTCTAGTTCAAGACATTTGGCTTCTGCTGCACTATCAATACTGGATCCTCACCAGGACTCCTCTCAGATATCCTAGCGTTGCCCTATGTTATGGAGATTCTACAGCTTTGGATGTCCAGCAGTTCATAGATGAGCTAGATGTTGGGGTGGGCCATCCCAAAGCCATAGACCTGGGCCTGGGTGGTGGCTGAGTTTGTCAGCCTGCCAACAGGCAGTGAAGGAAGGATTTAAGTTGTTAGTTTTTTTTAATAATTTATTTTTTATTTCTTCAAGTTACATCTCAATCACAATCCCCTCCCTACTCCCCCCTCCAGTCCCACCCTACCACCCTCCTCCCCCTC
>CAJQZJ010032952.1:1472690-1488074 GCA_907164525.1 Lophiomys imhausi
ATCTTGATGTTGGTAGAAATAGTGTGTGAGTGAGTTTCTTTCCTTTTATTTTTGCTGCAGGCATGCTATTTGCTTCCTGTGCTTTCTTGTGTGTAGTTAACCTCTTTGGGTTGAAGTTTTCCTTCTAACATCTTCTGTAGAGCTGGATTTGTGTATAGATATTGTTTGAATTTAGCTTTGTCATGGAATATCTTGTTTTCTCCATCTATGTTGATTGACAATTTTGCAGGGAATAGTAGTCTGGCCTGGCATTTGTGGGTTTTTTAGGGTCTGCAAGATGTCTGTCCAGGCCCTTCTGGCTTTTAGAGTCTCTGAAGAAAAGTCAGGTGTGATTCTGATAGGTTTGCCATTATATGTTACTTGACCCTTTTCCCTAGCAGCTTTTAAAATTCTTTCTTTGTTCTGTACATTTAGTGTTTTGATTATTATGTGGCGGGAAGATTTTCTTTTCTGGTCTAATCTATTTGGGGTTCTGTAAGCTTCTTGTACAGTTATAGGCATCTCTTTTTTTAGATTTGGGAAATTCTCTTCAATGATTTTGTTGAAGATATTTTCTGGTCTATGGAGGTGGGACTCTTTCTTCTATTCCTATTATTCTGAGATTCCATCTTTTCATTGTGTCCTTGATTTCCTGAAGGTTTTGTGTCAGGACTTTTTTAGATTTGACATTTTCTTTGACAGATGTATCCATTTCTTCAATTTTATCCTCTGAGCCTGAAATTCTTTCTTCCATCTCTTGTATTCTGTTGGTGATGCTAGTGTCTGTAGTTCTGATTCTTTTCTTAAGGTTTTCCAGTTCTATGGATGTCTCAGATTGGATTTTCTTCATTGCTTCAACTTCCCTTTTCAGGTCTTCCATTCCTTTAAGTGCTTTATTCATTTCTATCACCTCCTTTGCAGTACTTTGTTGTTGCTCTCTGAGGTATTTGATTTCCTCCCTTAAGCCTTCTATTATTAATATAAGTGTAGGATTAAGGTCATTTTCCTTTGCTTCAATTGGGTTCAGCTGTCCAGAGTTGTCTGTAGCATTATTGCTAGGATCTGGAGACATCCTATTGTTTTGGTTTTTTTTTTTACCATGTTCTTGCGCTGACCTTTTGTCATCAGATGGACCCAGGTGTTATCTGTTTGTTTCTTTTGTTACCTGACCTTGGTGCTCAGGAAAACTCCCTGCCCTGGGGGTTGGCTGATCCTGAGATCCTGTTGTTTACCTCCAGATGGTGGGCAGGTTCCTGTAATAGACTGACTGGCTCTCGGAGAGCAGGGTGGCTGCTGCTCTCCTCAACTGCTTGTGACCCAATTGGACCAATATAGAGGGAATTGGAGTGGGGAGAGGGCTAGCCTCTGAGGACCTGGGAGCTGACAGGTCTCCTCAGAAAGGCAGGTAGAGCTGTGGTTGGGTCTGTGTTCTCCTCTCACTGACCCAGTCGTTCTGGCTCCCCAGCTGGGCTGACTATGCAGGCAGGGAGCTCCACCCACAGCAGATGCCGGCCTCAGTGAGCCTGTTGCTGACTGCCTCAGATGCTTGGGTGCTAGGGTGAGTGACCCACCCGCCCCACTATTTGTGGAGAACACACTGTCACGGGCTCTGTTTGCAGGCAGTCTTGGCTCCTAATTGCTTTGCTGTGACTGGGTTAGGTCTCTGCCTCTCTGCTACAGTGCACACTGTGCTACCATGTTGGAAACTCTGGAAAAAAATAATCTCAGTTACCTTTGCTCTTGTGGTGTGGCTCGAGTGCAGGCTGGATATCAGGCAGACAGGCGGGGCCACTGGTCTGTGGCTGGAGCCGTGGGCTGGATCCGCTCCTGGGCTAGATCTCTAGCCAGAGCTCCTCTCAAGACCGGTGACGGAGCTGGCTGATCTCAGGGTTGTGTTCCCGGGAACTGCGTGGGCTGTTTTACCTGGTGACCGTTCTCAGTGTTCGCTGTGGGAATTCAGACACGGTCTGTGTTTCACTGTAGGCTAGGGGACCTCACATTCACTCCACAATGACTAATCTCATTCACCTACTACTCAGATGCACTGCTCTATGGTCGGCGCCATCTTGGATCCTCTAAAAATATCTTCTTAGATCTGGAACTAAGCCTTTCTCTTGGCAAGAAAAACCCCTTGCTTCAACTGTAGACAGACTTCTGTCCAAAAAGGACAAAACTTGGAAGCAGATAAGTCGACAGCCTAGCTCTGCCAAGACAGGGTAGGTAAGTCCTTCATAATTCCTGCTCTACAATCAATGTCTGTCAGAGAAACGGGGCCAAATGGCTCAATAGTGATGCTGTAATGTATGGAGAGAAAATGGGAACTGTCCAGGCAGCCACTGGTATGTCATTTCTTAGTTTTGGAAGCTACATGCCCTGCACTTCCTATATAATCAGATATATTTATCCCTCTCAGGTCTCTGAGGTGGTTGAAGAACAGATAGCTAGAGTCTCATAGTTACATTTTGAGTTGTTTAGGAATCAAGAGGGTATTCTGGATCTAAGTTGTTAGTTTTAAGAAGGATCTATCGGGATTCCCAGGGCTTGTTTGTTGGTTTAATACTTGTGCATGTAGTTTCATTTTCTTTTTTTTTCCTTTATTTTTTATTTCTTCAAGTTACATCTCAATCGCAGTCCTCTCCCTATTCCCCCTCCAGTCCAACCCTCCCACCCTCAACCTCCCATCCTCTTCCCTTTTTTTTTTTCTTTTAAGTTTAAGGTATATCTTATTTCCCCCTACAGTTTCCCCTTTCAGTGCAACAAATGGCTCTTTCTCTTATAATAATAAATACAATACAGTACAACAGAGGTAATTAGGCCACAGTTATGAGGGTTATATGGCTTAATGTACATTCCCAATTTCCAGTCCTTATGTATTTGGTACCTGACTTTAACATTGTACTATCTAACCATCTCCATGAGTTTAAAGTTCTATATCTGACTCAACATTCATACTAATTGCAACACAATTTTAAAAGTACCTTCTTAGATGTATAACACTCTCTTGACTCCTATACAACTCAAAATTTAATTATGAGACTCTATCTATCTGTTCTTCAATCACCTCAGCGACCTGAGAGGGATAAATATATCTGATTTTATAGGAAGTACAGGGTCTGCAGCTTCCCAAACTAAGAAATGACATACCAGTGGCTGCCTGGACAGTTCCCATTTTCTCTCCATACATTACAGCATCGCTCTTCAGTCGTTTGGCCCCGTTTCTCTGACAGACATTGATTGTAGAGCAGGGGTTATGAAGAATTTACCTACCCTGTCTTGGCAGAGCTAGGCTGTCGACTTGCCTGCTTCTAGGTTTTGTCCTTTTTGGACAGCATTCTGCTACAGTTGGAGCAAGGGGCTTTTCCTACCAAGAGATAGGCTTGCGACTAATTCAATCATCTCCCACTGGAGATTCTTCGATGCTCATCTTCTACTTGGAGGAGAATAGGGGTTGATGTCAGGAGCTGACATGTCTCGATATCAAAAAATCTTAAGTTAAGAAAACATCTTTGAATGCCATATTCTGCAGATCTCTTGAGGTTTTTGAAGAGGCCCTATCTATCTCTTATATTAGGGTAAGCTGATGTTGCTTGTCTCTTAGCAGGTTTATTTGTGATTAGCTTAGCAAGTAACTATAATAGGCTGTCATAGTACCTAACAGAATGACCGGCTTGCATAACCATTAGTTTGCATTTCTTAATTATCCTAAACAGTTTATGACAGTTTGTAGTAAAAGGCCGAAACATCATATTTCATTTTTTTTCTTTACCTCCTAACCCTTCCATCCCATTTCTCCAGGGTGGGGTGTCCTTATATAACAGTCCCTCATCTCAGTTGAGAGGTCGTATGAGGGCCAAGAGCCTCTTCATTCATTGGGGATCTACGAAGCAGTACCATCAGTGAAAAGTGTCTCGTTGCCTGGGGAGAGAACTACTAAACAAACAAATCAATAAGCATACAATAGATAAAAAAGACTAAAAAAATAGAAAAAATATAACTAATATATAAAAAAATAAGTAAAAAATAAAAATTAAAAATAAGTCTATGTCCAAGTTCCCTTTGGTGTGTTAGTTGTGGTATTGATACCTTCTATTATATAGCTAAAAATCCTACTATAAGTGAATAGATGCCATATGTGTCCTTCTGAGTCTGGGTTAGTTCACTCAGGATGAGCTTTTCTAGTTCCATCCATTTGGCTGCAAATTGCATAATTTCATTTTTCCTGATAGCTGAATAATATTCCATTGTGTAGATGTACCAGTTTTTTAACCCATTCTTCGGTTGAGAGACATGTGGGTTGTTTCCAGTTTCTAGCTATTACAAATAAGGCTGCTATAAACATAGATGAGGAAACTTCCTTATGATTCCGTGAAGAGGCATTTGGGTGTATACCCAGAAGTGGTATGGCTGGATCCTGAGGCAGAGCTATTCCAAGTTTTCTAAGATATCGCCAGACTGACCTCCATAGTGGTTGCACAAGCCTGCATTCCCATCAGCAATGGAGTAGGGTACCCCTTTCTCCACACCCTTGCCAGCATGTGCTGTCATTTGAGCTTTTGATCTTAGCCATTCTGACAGGTGTGAGATGGAATCTCAGAGTCGTCTTGAGTTGCATTTCTCTGATGATTAAGGATGTTGAACATTTCTTTTAGTGTCTCTCAGCCATTAGGGATTCCTCCTTTTTGAATTCTCCATTTAGCTCTGTCCCCCATTTTTTGATTGGATTATTTGGTTTCTTGGCATTTAATTTCTTGAGTTCTTTGTAGATTTTGGATATTAGCCCTCTGTCAGATGTGGGGTTGGTGAAGATTTTCTTCCAGTCTGTAGGCTGCCGTTTTGTTCGAATGACATTGTCCTTTGCCTTACAGAAGCTTTTCAGTTTCATGAGGTCCCATTTATTAATTGTTGATCTCAAGTCCTGAGCTGTTGGTGTTCTGTTCAGGAAGTTGTCGCCTGTGCCAATTAGTTCGAGGGTTTCTCCCACTTTATCTTCTAGTAGATTTAGTGTGACAGGCCTTATGTTAAGGTCTTTGATCCACTTGGACTTAAGTTTTGTACAAGGTGATAAGTATGGGTCTAACTTCATTCTTTTACAAATGGACATCCAGTTGGACCAGCACCATTTGTTGAAGATACTGTCCTTCTTCCATTGTGCAGTTTTGGCTTCTTTGTCAAAAATTAGGTGGCCATAAGTGTGTGGGTCTATTTCTGGATCTTCAATTTGATTCCATTGATCTACTTGTCTGTTTCTATACCAATACCATGCTGTCTTTACAACTATTGCTCTGTAGTACAGCTTGAAATCTGGGATGGTAATACCTCCAGATGTTTTTTTATTGTACAGGATTGATTTAGCTATTCTGGGCTTTTTTTTGTTCCATATGAAATTGAGAATAACTCTTTCCAAGTCTATAAAAAATTGTGTTGGTATTTTGATAGGAATTGCATTGAATCTATATATTGCTTTTGGTAGGATGGCCATTTTTATTATGTTGATCTTACCTATCCATGAGCATGGGAGATCTTTCCATCTTCTAAAGGCCTCTTCCATTTCTTTCTTCAGGGGCTTGAAGTTCTTGTTATATAGGTCCTTTACTTGCTTGGTTAGAGTTACCCCCAGGTATTTTATGTTGTTTGTGGCTATTGTGAAGGGGGTTGTTTCCCTTATTTCTTTCTCAGCCCATTTGTTTGTTTTATAAAGAAGGGCTTCTGATTTTTTTGAATTAATTTTGGATCCAGCCACTTTGCTGAAGGTGTTTATCAGCTGTAAGAGTTCTGTGGTGGAATTTTTGTGGTCGCTTATATATACTATATATCATCTGCAAATAGGGATAATTTGACTTCTTCGTTTCCGATGTTTATTCCCTTGATGTCCTTTAGTTGTCTTATTGCTGTAGCAAGAACTTCAAGTACTATATTGAAGAGATATGGTGAAAGTGGACATCCTTGTCTTGTCCCTGAGTTTAGAGGAAATGCTTCAAGTTTCTCTCCATTTATTTTGATGTTGGCCACTGGCCTGCTGTATATTGCCTTTATTGTTTCTAGGTACGGCCCTTGTATGCCCGTTCTCTCCAGAACTTTTAGCATGAAGGGGTGTTGGATTTTGTCAAATGCTTTTTCTGCATCTAGCAAGATTATCATGTGTTTTTTTTCTTTCATCTTGTTTATGTGGTGAATGACGTTGATAGATTTTCCTATGTTGAACCATCCCTGCATCCCTGGGATGAAGCCTACTTGATCATGGTGTATGATACTTTTGATGTGTTCTTGAATTAGGTTTGCTAGTATTTTTGCATCTATGTTCATGAGGGAGATTTGTCTGAAGTTCTTTTCTTTGTTGGGTCTTTGTGTGGTTTAGGAATCAGGGTGATTGTGGCCTCGTAGAATGAGTTTGGCAATGTTCTTTCAGTTTCTATTTTGTGAAAGAGTTTGAAAAGTATTGGTGTTAGCTCCTCTTTGAAGGTCCGGTAGAATTCCGTGCTAAAGCCATCTGGCCCTGGGCTTTTTTTGTTTGAGAGATTTTTTAAAAATTATTTATTTATTTATTTTTTAATAATTTATTTTTTATTTCTTCAAGTTACATCTCAATGTTTGAGAGATTTTTAATGACTGTTTCTATTTCCTTATGGGTTATAGGGCTGTTTAATCTGTTTATGTGATCTTGATTTAGCTTCGGTAGGTGGAATCTATCAAGAAAATTTTCCATTTCACTTAAGTTTTCAAATTTGGTGGAGTATAGATTTTTAAAGTAGGATCCAAATATTCTCTGGATTTCCTCAATGTCTGTTGTTATTTCACCCTTTTCAGTTCTGATTTTGTTGATTTGTGTTTTCTTCCTCTGTCTTTTAGTTAATTTGGCTAAGGGTCTGTCTATTTTGTTGATTTTTTTGAAGAACCAACTCTTGGTTTCATTGATTCTTTGTATAGTTCTTTTTGTTTCTAAGTTGTTGATTTCAGTCCTATGTTTGATGATCTCCTGCCTTCTGCTCCTCTTGGGAGTCTTTGCTTCTTTTTTTTCCAATTCACCCAGTTTAGCTGTTAATTCGCTAATATGAGCTGTCACAATTTTCTTTTTGAAGGCACTTAGTGCTATGAACTTTCCTCGTAGCATAGCTTTCATTGTGTCCCATAGGTTTGGGTATGTTGTGTCTTCATTTTCGTTGGATTTTAAGAAGTCTTTGATTTCCTTCTTTATTTCCTCCCTGACCCAGTGGTCCTCTAGTAAAGAGTTGTTCAATTTCCATGTGAGTGTAGACTTTCTGTTGATTCTTTTGCTATTGAAGTCCAGCTTTATTCCATGGTGGTCTGATAAGATACAAGGGGTTATTTCAATTTTCTTGTATCTGTTGAGGCTATCTTTGTGTCCAACGATATGTTCGATTTTGTAGAAGGTTCCATGAGGTGCTGAGACGAACGTGTATTCTTTTGTGTTTGGGTGAAACATTCTGTAGATATCTGTTAGGTCCATTTGGTTCATGATCTCTGTTAGACTCATTATTTCTCTGTTTGGCTTCTGTCTTGATGATCTGTCCATAGTTGTGAGTGGGGTGTTGAAGTCTCCCACTATTAAAGTGTTTCGATCGATGTGCGATTTAAGTTTTAGAAGCGTTTATAAATGTAGGTGCCTTTGTATTTGGGGCATAGATGTTCAATATTGAGATGATCTCTTGGTGTATATTTCCTTTAATGAGTGTGTAATGCCCTTCTCTGTCTTTTTTTTTATTAACTTCAATTGGAAGTCTATTTTGTTTGATATTAGGGTGGCTACTCCAGCTTGTTTCCTGGGTCCATTTGCTTGGAAAACCTTTTCCCAGCCCTTTACTCTGAGGTAGTGTTTATTTTCAATAGTGAGATTGTTTCTTGTATAGAGCAAAAAGATGGGTCTTGTTTATGGATCCAGTCTGTAAGTCTGTGTCTTTTTATTGGCGAGTTGAATCCATTGATGTTGATGGATATTAGTGACCAGGGGTTGTTATTTCCCATTATTTTGGTATATGCCTTGTGTTTCTCTTTTGTTTAGTTGCTGTGGAGGTTTCTATTTCCTCTGTTTTCTTGGGTGTAGTTATCTTCTCTGTGTTGGAATTTTCCTTCTAGGATCTTCTGTAGGGCTAGGTTTGTGGGGAGATACTGTTTGAATTTGATTTTGTCATAGAATATCTTGTTTTCTCCTTCTATGTTAATAGAGAGTTTTGCTGGGTATAGTAGTCTGGCTGGGCACTATGTTCTCTCAGGGCTTGTAGGACATCCGTCCAGGCCCTTCTAGCTTTTAAATTTTCTGAGGAGAAATCAGGTGTGTTTCTGATGGGTTTGCCATTGTATGTGACTTGGCGTTTTTCTCTTACAGCTTTTGATATCCTTTCTTTGTTCTCTACATTTGGAGTTTCTATTATTATGTGGCAAGAGGAGTTTCTTTTCTGATCTAATCTGTTTGGTGTTCTGTAAGCCTCTTGGATTTTTACTGGCATCCCTTTCTTTAGGTTTGGGAAGTTTTCTTCTATGATTTTGTTGAAGATATTTCCTGGACCATGGAGTCGGGAGTCTTCTCTTTCCTCTATGCCTATAATTCTTAGGTTCCGTCTTTTCATTGAGTCCTTGATTTCTTGGATGTTGTGGGTGAGAGATTTTTTTAGCCTTCTCATTTTCTTTGGATGTTGTACTGATTTCTTCCATCGAATCTTCCATGCCTGAGATCCTGTCTTCCATCTCTTGCATCCTATTTTTCATACTCACATCCGTAGTTCCTGTTCTCTTCTCTTGATTCTCCATTTCCTCTTTTATCTCTGACTGTGTTTTCTTTATTGTTTCCATTTCTATTTTCATGTTTTGAATGGTAGTGTTCATTTTGTACATTTCCTTCTCCAGTTTGCTTGTTTTTGTCTGGAGATCTTTCATTGCTTTATCCTTTTCCTGTTCAAGCTGGGTCACCTTGGCTTGGAGCTCTTTAATGATGTTATTTGTTGTTTTGACTTGTATAATTGTGGCTTCTTTGAATTCCTTTACAGTTTTAAGTTCTTCTTGAAGGGTCTTTATCACTTTCCATAATGTAGAATTGTCATCGTTTTCATGTGTTTCATTTGTGGTGAGGTGGTTCGGGCTGGACGGAATTGCGTTGCTTTCTTTTTTTGGAGACATTTCGCTCTGGTTTTTTTTTTGTCTCTGGCCTCTGGCCATGTGGAATTTTTTTTTTTTTTTGCTGTCTTCTGGACTTGGGTCCAAAGGGGGCACTGTGGTGTAGGAGTTGCCTTACTCCACCTCTATAAGGTGAGTCATTCAGTCCCGCCTCCCCGGTGGCGACCTAATTAATTCAGGTGGCGGAGCTGTGCACAAGTAAGCTCTGATTCCCAGCCAGAAGGGCCCTTACTAGTACAAAAGTTCAATATAGGACAGTTTCAAATATCTCACAGTTTGCCCAGGGTTGTTTCCTGTCGGGGGTAAATCTGCAGTTCAGCTCCAATAGCCTTGTCACTCCGGAGGCTTGGAAGCTGGCCAGTGACGTCACAGACTGGAATCTGAAGGCGCTTTGCTGTGGAGCTACTTCACTTCCAAGGGTGGCAACCTTTCCCAGATAATTGGATCATCTGTGTGAGACCTGGGAGTGCCTAGGAGGGTGGGGATTATCTCTGCGTGGTTTCTGAATCTGCCCGCTGGGTATTAGGTTGGAACTTACCGGGTATTTCTCCTTTTGAGGGGATGGGTTATCCCGATTCCCTGGTCCAGAGGCTTCCTAGTGTGTCCGAGAGTTGGAAGGGGCGTCCTGCCCAGGCATCTTCCGTGGTCCCTGTGTAGCTGGGTGAGATTTAGAAGGGGCCGTTCCCTTTGTACAGCATCCTGCAACACTTGCCACCTTGTGACTGTTGACCCCGAAATCAAACTATGTCCGTGCCAGCCGCCGCCATCTGGGTTCCCCCGTAGTTTCATTTTCATATTACAGACAAAACATATTCTCACAGCATTCTCTCTAGGACACCCTACTAGGTTTTTTGATTCTTCTCTTTTTGGATTCTGTAACTCTGGTTATCAAACAGCTGCTACAGTTTTCCTCTTTTGAACAAACCAGAAATAAGAAAATTAATAATAATAATAATAATGATAATAACAATAATGACTTGTTTTTTTCCCTTCTAGGTAGTATATGGAACATTAAAGAACTTGGATGTGAAGAAAAAGGATAAATGCTTTGGGAATGGAACAATACTCCTGTATTTTCTCTTTGCAGAGGGCCATTATATTATTTGTTTTCTAGTGCTGTGATGAAGCAACATGACCCAGGCAGCTTAGAGAAGAAAGAGTTTATGCACTTTGTTTCTAGAGGGTTAGAGTTCATGATGGTAGGAACAGGAAGCTGAGGGCTCACATCTTAAACAACAACATGTAGCAGAGAGAGTGAACTAGAAATAGTGGGAATCTTTAAATTCTCAAAGAATACCGTACTTCTTCAAATAAGAACATGTCTTACAAACTTCCAAAATCAGCACCACCCATTGAAGACTAAGTTTTCAGCCAGGCGGTGGTGGCGCACACCTTTAATCCCAGCACTTGGGAGGCAGAGGCAGGCGGATCTCTGTGAGTTCGAGGCCAGCCTGGTCTACAAAGCGAGTCCAGAACAGCCAGAGAAAAAAAAAAAAACCCTGCCTCAAAAAACCAAAAAAAAAAAAAAAAAAAAAAAAAAGAAGACTAAGTTTTCAAGTGCTTGAGACTATGGGGAACATCTCATTCAAATTACCACACCTATGTAGATGACTTCAGTTGAAGGGAATTGTCTTTTTCTCCAACATGGTGCTGCCTCTTCTTGCTCAGCTTTCATGCTTCCCTATCTGATTCGGTCCTACAGCCATGCTAGTCTGCCTTCTAGCTTTGCCATATCTGATTCTGCCCCAGGAGTTGCTTCTGTTGTCTCTGCTGGGGATTTCTTCTTTTCCTGACTTTCTCTGCATTTCTAACTCCTCACTCCCAAATCTTCTTCTCTATAATCCTTCCCCAACTCTACAAACTGTCATGGAGTCTTGTGTTCCTTTCATGTAACACATCTCCATATGCAATACTCTGTGCTGTGAATCTAGATTGAGAGGTGTTCTCCATTTGGTCTTGTTTGGTATTTCTTCATTAGTAATTGTCACAGGGGATGATACATATTGAGTGTTCTAGGAATGCTAGTACATCAAGGATTGAATAAACAAACAAAGGAAAATCTACTGAATAGCTACTGTGTTCCAGACCTCAAAAAGTGAAGAGATAAACCAATGAGATATATCATTCTGTCAAGGAGCTCAATATTGCATTGACACTGTCTTATACGGAACTAACTATACACAATAAGGGAAGACCTAATACAGAGATGTTATGTTATTCAGACATTTTGTCATTGTAAGACATCCCTTATACATGCAAAAAAAGAGGGGAAGATATATTTTGCTTCATGTTTCCGATATTTCAGACCATCATCATGGGTAGGGCATTGTGGAAGACCTCATGTCATGGCTACCAGGAAGCATAAGGAGTGAGCATGCCCAGACTCAAGGGCTTTCTCCTTTTCTCTTTTCATCATCCTTGCTTACTGATGGTGCCATTTATATTCTAGATAGGTCTTCACTCCTCAGTTAATATGTGAAAATGTCTATTTACAGACAAACTCAAAGGTATGCTTTATTGATCTCCTAGACACTTTTTTCAGCCAGCCAAGTTGATGAGATTAACCATCAGAGAGAGAAAATCAAAACATAGAAAATAAGAAACCAAAACCAACCAGCCAAACAAACAAATAAAACAAGAAAAATCATGGTGGGGACAGAGAATATGGTAAGACAAGTCTGCCAGTAGATGCTAGGGTATGCAAGGGGAGGATTCAAATACTGGTTCTTATGAATTACAGAGCCTCTGATTCCACTACTCTTCTGTAAATTGATGCTCCAGGAAATTGTGAGCCCCACCTAAAGTATATGAGTTATGTGGTCAAGTGGGGTCAGTGTCCCTTAATCTCTGGTCAGGATTTGTGTATGTGTCCATCCTCTGCTGGTGGAGACTCAACAGTCCTTCCTAAAATGCCTTAAGTTTTTCAGAGATTCATGTTTGCCCATTCACTTCAAAATCTGTTTTCTTGCCCTCTGCTCTAGTGTAGCTTCAGGCCCATCTTTGCTCTGGAATCGACTGAGCGAATGTCGCCAGGTTGCTTCAGGTAGAGAACAGGTTTTCTAAGAATTTTAAGCAGAGGAAAATTAATATCCTGCCACAATTTAGTTAAATTAGGATGGCTCATTAAATATCCAACCTTAATTCATACAATGGCAATGATATTGGATGCAGTTTCTCTCTGTTCTCTATTCTTGTTTTTTCAGGATCCACACACAAGCAGTGGATAAATCCATGGCAGTATTAACAATATGTACCTTCTCCTCAGTGACTTTGGGGTATCAGTGGTCAATATCGTCACATTTGATATTATAGAAGAGGAACAATCAGAGATGGTAGATAATGAGTCAGAACTGGAACACAAGCTTGAATCAAATAAAAGTTCTAGGTTTCTTCTGTTCATTTGTTTTCTTGTCAGTTTCCTGACATAGATTCTGAAGAGTAGAGGGGAAATTCTTTGGCTTCAGTTACTAAACCTTTCATGTTTAGAGCCCCAAGCTACTCAAATCCTCAAGTGCTAAGGAATACCAGGTCACATGGGGAAGTATGAAGAGTCTCAAATCAAATATCTCAGAGGAAATCTCCAACAACCAGCAGCATGAAACCACCAGACATGGAACAATGTTATTTCCAGTCATCTTGATTGTCATGTAACTGTCCTGGTTTTTGAGCCGTTGTGTCTGAGAAGCCAGACGTGACAGAGCAGACACAGAGCTGGGTGCTGTACCCTGTCTATGACCTCTGTGCCTCCTTCAGGGGTGTTTTTGAGCATGGCTAAACAGCTGGCTTGGTTATGTATTGTTCAAAGGTTTGAGGCAGACCTAAATGAAGGTGAATGGGTATTTTCAAGGCAAAACTGTTTGGAAAAGTTTTGCCTTTTCTTAAGAAAGTGTAGCAAACAGATGTGAAGATGAGATGAAAAATGACAAGGTGGATGGTATTCAGTACAGCTGAGTGAAAACCACTCTAGACCACCTACTTAACATAAGTGATTTCCTCCCAACCTTTGGGGCAGCAATCTGGAAGAAGAGTTTTTTTTAAAAAATATATCTTATTTAGAGGTGAGAATATTTACATGGTGTTTTTGGGAAGCTTTCTGGACATTTGATTGACTACAACACAACTGCAGGACAGTAGAAAGCTTCTGTGATTCTTAGCATCACTCTCTAAGCCCAACTAAAATCGAATGTGTTAAGTTATAAACTATTCCTTAACTGATAAGTAATTTTACTTTATTAGTTTGAAACAACCTCTCTAATTCCCCCTACCTATTCATATTTAGTGTCTTCATAACCATTCTGTGGGGGGGGGGATACTGAGATGATGGAAATGAGGACTGTGAGCATTTTTATCAGAATATCCTGGCTACTAATACATTTTGTATGTAATTTTCTACAGAGGTATTGATTTTAATCAGCTTTCAAGATGGAGCACCACATTTGTCAAAGCAGAAGACCCAAATGTACCTTTTTTTTTTCCATGCTGGAAAACTGGCTGTAATGAATGTGCTCGAATATATTAGTTATCTATTAACCTCAACAGGCAAGATAGCTCAAGATCATTAGCTCACTTTGTGTTAAACAGCAGCTGCATCCAGACTAGCTCCTTCAGGACTTGCAAAATCAGCAGAACTCATGATCTGTGATGATGCTGGTGTGTTTTGACTTGCCTGGCTGACAGTGGAGCATGAGAGCCATGAGATGAACATGGGGCACATAGCATGATTGTTCCTCTTATGGCAGGAAAGCATCCCTGTTTCATCAAAGCTGTGCTGTGCACATCAGGATTCATAGCCTCGTCTGTCTCTGGGCCATTGTGTGAGCTTTGTCATGCTGGAAGGGTTTGCAGCTTTGATTAATTTTTCGTGGTTTTATTTGGTTATTGAAGTATAGCTTGATTGTGTGTTTCACCCGTTTTCTTTCAAGCACTGACAATCTTGATTAAATTTCCCTTTGAGAAGAGGGAACAAAATAGCAAAGTAACTGTCACAGTTCTTTGAGCTGAACTGCTCTAAAGTACTTTGAACATGTCCTCCCAAAGTAACCCCTCTGGAAGATTAGTGGAAGAAAGTCATGCCGGAAAGATGGGATATGTTGGACCTGTTTTTTTCTTTTTTCTTTTGTACAGTTCTAAGTTTCTTTAGACAGTTCAGCTGCATGGTTTATTTCTACATCTTTTCTTTGCTTCTTAACTCATAATAAAACAGCTGTCACACTATTGACATAGCTGTTTTGGGGATTTAAATTGCATGAGGCCGGGTTCTATTCTGTGATGTTACTATAGATTTTTGCTGTCAGAAATGCAAACTAAGGCACAAGATAGACAAGGGTTTGGGCCAGGCAGGATGGAAATGAGAGATACACAAGTCTAATACTCAAGTTGTGGACTATGATCAATAAAGTTTTACTTGCAATTGGTAAAGAAAACTCTCCTTAGCCTTTGAATATTCAAATCACCTACAAAGCTCACCAAAATTACCCACAATCCTATATACTTGCATCTCTCTCTCTGTAACTATATGGCACAGCCTGAATTAAGTCTTTGGGTGATGTTTTGATGAACAAGCACTTAGTTTATTTTAGGGCTTGGGGATTTCTTCATAAATGACTTATTGAACACCAGCTACATGTCAAAGCTGAGAGCACTCCCTCAGGGCTCAAGGAAGGGTAAGACCCAAGTTCAGAAATCTCATAATAGGGTGCTATGGGACTGCATTGACTGGGGACTTGAGACAGGAAGGGATTAACACTGCACAGGTGTCAGATGACAAACTCAGCTGTAAGATTTGTATCTGAGAGCATATTTATCTGTCTCTGCATATGAAAATTATATATTGAGAAACAACAACATCAAGGATTTTTTGTTTCAGTAAGTTGGGGTTTTTTTGAGTTTATAAATGTGATTGTCTATGGATTAGAGTGTAACAAGAAAAAGATACCACTGACAAAGCTTGCTTTATTATTATGTCAACAATTATTAGATAAGAACTATACAATTTAATTTTTTATGCTGTATTAGAAAATTAAATGAAGAAAAATTTTACATAGAAAGAGGAGTTAGAAGAGTCTATGACCACCTGTGAAAGACCTTCACATACACATACATTAACATACACAATCAACTCCCCACACTCATATACACATACACACACACACATACTCATATACATACTCATACACACACACTCAAACACACAGACATACACACATTCACCCATACATTAACACACACAGACACACACACACACTCACAGACATACTAACACACACAAACACTAACACA
>CAJQZJ010032952.1:1488084-1523351 GCA_907164525.1 Lophiomys imhausi
ACACACTCACAGACATACTAACACACACAAACACTAACACACTCTCACATACATTAACACACTCATATATACACATACAATCACAGGTAGTTCACACACTGAAATGCACACACATTCACCCCCACTCACAGACATACTCACACAAATTTACAGACACACGTACTCAGACGTACACCCACTCACACACAATCACATATCATACACTCAGACACACTCACAGGCACACATTCACACACACTCACAGACATACATAAACTCACAAACATACACACATTAACGTACACACATACAGTCACACACACTCAAGACACATGCTCACACACACACACTCATCACACTCAAACAAAATAATACACTAACACACATTCACAGACACACACACTCACACATTAACACATACACTCACACATTAACACAATAACACACACTCACAGATACACAAACACACATTCAAACACATACTCTCACACTCACATGCACACACACACACATTCATACCCACGCTCTCACACTCACACTCATACATTCACATACATGCATGAAAGTAGGAGGGGGACTATTGTGAAGAAGGAGTCATTAGGAGAAAGAAGGGGATATAAAAAATGGAAGGTGAATAAAATTACATTATTTACAAGCATGAAATTGTCAACAATTAAAAAATTCCTAATATTATTAAAACAATAAAAAATAGTCTCTCACAGCTGTGGAAGCCTGAAGTCTGAAATCAAGGTATTATTCTCATTCTGAGAACCGTGGAGACATCTTGTCTGGTCTTTTCAAGCCTCTGGTAACTCTAGGTGACCTTGGATTGTGGAAGCTGCATTTCAATCTGTCTGTGCTCAGCACATTGCCTTTTATCTTTCGTCAGAAGGACACTCATCACTGAACTTATTGTCCACCTGTATAATTCAGAAAAATCTCATCTTAAGATCAAGAGTAACGTTCGTTGGTAGAACTGTTTTACATAAATAATAAGTTTTGGGTGAGCATATCATTCACGGAGGGTAATTTAACTTTTCAGACATAAAGCTCCGCATATTTTAAAAATTTATATGTACTTGACCACTGTCAGATCACTAATAACAACACTGCCATTTCTATAATTGTCTCTATATTATTAATTATCAAGATCAGTCTATATGTTCAATTATTGTTTCTATTAAAATGATCAATTATTATAAGAGACAATTGACTAGAAAAGAAAAACTAAGTGACTAACAAAAGCTAGGTCTCAAAGCATGCACAAAGGCCAGTGAGCCACCCTAAAGGGCTGTCATTTGGGAAGCTGAGAGAAGATTGATGTCAGTTTGAGACTCTGCATCTAAAACAAAGGCATCCATAATGAACTTTGATTGTAGTCACAGTTTTACAGGTATGCATATGTGTTTGCCCTCATGAAAAGCACATTAAATATGTGCTTTTTTGTGTTAGTTATACCCCAATAACATTAAAACACATGATAACGAAGGAAGTGCAGAAGATATCATGAAATAGAACTGTCATCACATATCAAAATTTGGTAACAATTTAAAAAAGCAGTCATTGTTGAGGTTGTATTAAGACAGGCATTTTCAAACATCACTGAGAAGATGTCACTGACAGTCTTTCAGGAAGAAGGACAGCAGAACAGAGCAAAAATAAATGTATTTTAATACAATGTTGATAAGCTAATTCAAAAAGTAAATGAAATAAAAGTGTACTAATGTGATAGTTAAACTATGGTTTATAACATCCAGTAAGAGGATCAGTTCAGGCAACCAAATACTATTGGCATTAAAATCATGCTTTGGAAGAAGATTAAAAGTATTCATCTGAATGCCTTTTTTTTTTTTGTGGAAACATTGGTGTCTTCTTTGTGATTCCTACATCTGACTTTAATCTAAACATTTTTGGAAATTGAAATAAAAACACAAAATTGAATGTTCAGTGTGACTGCAGATTTATAAAATAAGTTGACATAATCATATAAAGTTAAGAAACAATTCATCAAATTATGAGCATCGATAATCTCAGCAATAGAATTGTTCAAATTGATTTTAATATTCTTTTTACTTAACTTTTAAGATTGCTTTGATAATAAAATAATGTTCTAAAATATTTGGTTTTTCCAAATATTTTACTTGGATAAGAATAGCTAGATAAAACGATTTCACATTTTTATGTAATTTCTGTTGTTTAAGACTGGTCTGTCTTTGTTATGATTATGAGTGATCTGAAAGAGGATCACATGTAATAGAATCATGGAATTTTGTCATTGAATGACAACACTAGGATGCTCCTGTCCTATGTCTTCATTTTTAGATGTAGAAAATGGTCCATAAGGAACTGTATTTCTTTTTATTTTCTTTCTTTCTTTCTTTCTTTTTTTTTTTTTTGGTCTTTAACATTTTTTAATTATAATCTTTTTTTTTTTTTTTTGGTTTTTTGAGACAGGGTTTCTCTGTGTAGCCCTGGCTGTCCTGGACTCAATTTGTAGACCAGGCTGGCCTCGAACTCACAAAGATCCGCCTGCCTCTGCCTCCCAAGTGCTGGGATTAAAGGCGTGCACCACCACTGCCTGGCTAATTATAATCTTTATTTATTACATCAAGTTACATCTCCATCATAGTGCCTTCTTTCCACCCCTCCTAGTTCCACCCTCCCACCCTCTCCTCACTCTCCCCCCCCCCCATCCCAATTCTCCCATGTGGAGTGTCCCTACAAATCAACCCCTCTCAGTTCAACAGTCATATGAGGGCTAAGAGCTTCCTCTTGCACTGGGAGCCTACATGGTAGCACCCCTGGGGCAAATTGTCCCATTGATAGGTAACAAGGTCTATGTTCCTGATCTTTTTGGTGTACCCAGAAGTGGTATGGCTGGGTCTTGAGGTAGAGCTATTCCAAGTTTTCTAAGATATTGCCACACTGATTTCCATAGTGGTTGTACAAATTTGCACTCCCACCAGCAATGGAGGAGTGTTCCCTTTTCTCCACCACCTCCCCAGCATGTGCTGTCATTTGAATTTTTGATCTTAGCCATTCTGACAGGTGTAAGATGGAATCTCAGAGTCATCTTGAGTTGCATTTTCTGATGATTACGGATGTTGAGCATTTCTTCAAATGTCTCACTGCCATTAGAGATTACTCCTTTGTGATTCTCTGTTTAGCTCTGTTTCCAACTTTTGGATTGGATTATTTGATTTCTTGGTGTTTAATTTCTTGAGTTCTTTATAAATTTTGAATATTAACCCTCTTTCAGAAGTAAGGTTGGTAAAGATCTTTTCCTAATCTGTAGGTTGCCATTTTGTTCTAGTGACATTGTCCTTTGCTGTACAGAAGCTTTTCAGTTTCATGAGGTCCCATTTATTGATTGTTAGTCTTAGAGCCTGAGCTATTGGTATTCTGTTCAGAAAGTTGTCACCTGTGCCAATGAGTTCAAGGCTTTTCCCCACTTTCTTCTATTAAATTTAGTGTGTTGGGCTTTATGTTAACTGCATTTCTTGACCTAAAAAGTATTGCTCATCAGAGGCAGCTTTGCTGGGGTTTGTGGAATTAATTGCTATATACGATAACTTATCACAACACGATTGCTTAAGATAATTCATGCTTATTTCTTCAGTTTCTGTGGTGGGGGGTATGGGTATGATTCCTGAGTCCTGTACCACAGTTTTTCACAAAGCTTTTGATCAGGACTAGGGTCTCATCTGAAATCTTGAATGGGGGAAGATCTGTTTTCTAGTCTCACATAATTGCTGGAAGTATTCAATTACTTTTGGGCAACTAGATTGAGGAATTCATTCTTAGGTGCCTTTGGGGCTATCTTGCTGTCTCAGTTTCTTGCCATGAAGTTTACCATCGATCTTCCTCAATGGCAGTGGGAGGGGAAGTCTACTGGCAAGATGGAAGCTTTAATCTTATATATCCTAACCCCTGGCAGGCACCCCCACCACGTATGACTTACATTGGAAGACACAAGTAACTCTGAGACCCTAAATTCAAGGAGCAAGGACCAAACAAAGAAATGACTACCAGGCTATGTAGTCAATTAAAGTGCATTTTTGAATCTTTACTGAATTGACTGTAATGAGATTTCGGATTTCTTTAAAAGCCTAGTTATGCTATGTGAATATGTTTTTGTTTTAAACCCAGTTGTGTGATAAGAGGCTGATTCACAGCAGGTGACTATGATTTGGCTTATGCCTAGAAGAGGCATTACCTTTGCAAGCTGCAGATGATTTAATTTTAGGGACTCTGGAGGAGAAACAAATAGGAAAGTACTGAGAGGGCCTGTGGAGGATGCTGCTGGTTCATACTGCTGCTGTGTTTGCTGTTGGGAACACTTTTGCTGGACTGCTGGAGATTCTGACTACGAAGATTGGACCTGCCTCAAGGAACTCCATGTTGCTAATCAGCAGGAAGTAGTCTATAGAGGTCTACATTACCTTTCCCCTCTAACCTTCTTTTCTCTCCTACATAGAATTGGAGGGTTGAAGGAATTAGGGTGGAATAAGGGTTGGAAGGGAGGTAGAGGGTTAAGATCCCCCTCCCAAGCCAACAAATGGTACCTAGACATAAGGAGGGGCAAGACAAAATGGGAAACTTTGTTTCCAGTGCTGTAGAGGAGATGGCAGGGTATGAAGGAATGAATATACTGTTTCAGGATATCAGCAAAAGGTTTATTGCTGTTGCCAATGGGTTTTCTCCTGCTTTGCTCCCAGAGGGGATTTTCTATTTCATCTTTGTCTTCTCCTTGTATTTTATTTCCAAAAATGTTAAGGGAATGGCTGAACAATTGGAAATGATGTGAGTGGATATGGCTGGGTCTGAGAAACAAAAAATGTATGAAATAGGAAAATCAGAAGGGTCACTCTATTCTCTCATTTTTGAAAGTACTGTAGAATTGGCTGTGTGACTAGGGAGTTTTTGGGTAGAGGCTGAAGTACTTGGAAAAGAAAAAGCACTGGAAAATGGAAAACAAAAGGGTTCAGACCAGGTGACTGAGAGTGGGAGCTTCCCACAGGATAAAAATAAAAGGGAACAGACTGGGCTGGAAGGCAGATTGTCACCCTGCCCTGTGCTGTGCAGTCTCCATAGCTGCTGGGTGGGGTGGGTAGCCAGAAAGAGCAGGAGGCTGTGCAGGTTGACAGGGTTAAACAGAAACAGCCAGTTTAGAGAGAAAGGGTTAATCTTGAGCTAAATGTGGCACTAGAGCTGTGGTCTGGGATTACAAAATCACCATCCATTTTCCTAGTAATTGTGAGGCAAATTCCTGCTAATGGTGTTGATCATGAATATGATGAGATAGCATTTCCAATAGAAATGATAGATCTGAGGCACTTTAAAGAGGTTATTGTTTTTTACAGAATGCATTCCCCTTTTGTTAAACAAATATTAAGTAACTGGGTTGCCTCAAATAGAATTATTCCATAAGACTGGAAAGGTTTGGTAACAGCTTTGCTAGAAGCTAGTCAATAGGTACAATGGTTAACATGGTGGTGGGAGGAACCTGTGAAAATAGAACAATGAAATAGAGCAAGGGGAATAAATAATGTTAAAGATCAATATTGCTCTTTGAGGGGCGATATTCTGACCTACAAGAAAAAATTTGATTTGATGATACCATTGTAGAACAATGTCACTTGGCAGCTTTAACAGCTTGGGATAGCATAGAGGAACCCAGAAAAAGATCTACCTCATTTACTAAGATAATATAAGGTTCTGGAGAAGCCTTCACAGATTTTTTGCAGAGACTGGTTTCAGCTATAGACAAAGCCATTTCAGACTCTGATGCCAAATAGGTGTTGATAGAGACCTTGCTGTTTTGAGAATGCAAATGCTGAATGGAAGAGAATTAATTAGACCATTAAAGGCACAAACAGCACCAATGGATGGATGGATAAAAGACACAACTGATACTGGCTTTCAAGAGAATCATGCCAATATCATAGGACAAGCAATAGTTAGAGGTCTCAGATATCAAAATACTTGATGGTTTAATTACAGTGAATTTTGCCATTTGCAAAGAAATTGTAGGACTAAAAGTTTCAGAATTCAAAATTTCAGGTGTGTTAACTCTGAGAAATATGGTACTTTTAGTGGTAGAAGTGAATCAGCTGTTTCTGGTAGCAGTGTGAGGTGTGTATATAATGTAGTAAAGGTTATTACTGGACTAATGAATGTAAGTCCAGGAGTGACATACAAGGTAATCTCTTCCCATCAGGAAGTTGCTGTGGAGCCCTAGCTTGAGGCTCAGCAGCAAAAAATATGAGCCATTCTAGACAAGAGCAGCCAAGAGTTATCAGGTTATAGAATAAACTACTGACCAAAAAAGTGTTTGGTTCATTGATAATCTCATTTTAAGAAAGCAACAAGTCTCATTAATGTTAGAGAAAAGCCATATTTTGGACTAAAAGAGGGAAATGTAGTTAGAATTTTGGTTTCTTAAAACCCAGTTATGTTATGTAAAAAAGTTTTGTTTTAATCTCAGGTGTGGGAAATGGGTTTGTTTCAGATTGTCCACAGCAGCACTCTATTTGACTCATGTGGGCTATGGCAGGTGTGTGATTCTGCCAGCTGAAGATCGTTTAATTCTGGGTATTCTTGTGTGGTTAAAAAGATCAGAACAAGATAGGGTGCAGCTGTTCCTCCTGCTGGGTCTTGCTCCTGCTGCTGCTGTTGCTGGTTTGTCAAGTGGTCGAGAGAAAAAAGATGATAAGAGGAAATTGGAGATATCCTGATGAGTTGAAGATTTGACTTGCCTCAAGGAACTCAATGTTCCTAATCAGCAAGAAGTAGTCAAAAAACATCTCAAAGCTCCTTCTCCCCACTATCCTTCTGTCTCTCCTACCTGGTGTTGGGGTGTTGGAAGGGATTGGGGTAGAGAAGGGTGGTAGATGTAAGAACCCAACTAAAATAGCCAAAATGCATGCCAACAATTGGCCTTCCAACAGTATTTCAAAATTGTGTTCACATGTCATGCTTTTATATGACAAAGCTGTTGATGAAATGAAAGATTGAGAGAAGCATCTTGAATTTGTATCTCTGTATAGTGGATTCTTAGTACATAGTTGATGCTTCATTCATGATAGACTGTTCAAATTTTCTTTCATGTACTCATTTAACAAATACAACTTATGCTAATTAGATGTCAAGTACCTATTTAAGTGTCAAAGACATATCAGCTAATAAAAGTGGGCCCTTTCCTTCATGGAACTTACAATGTAATCAAGAGTGTTGATGGGTTATATCAACAAGCAAATATTACAGTATATTTCATGTGAGTTATAAGCAAAGCAGTGAAAAGTGCATAAGAAATCTGGAGAGGGGAGTGAATATGAGAGATGATGTTATGGTTTGACTTTTAAATGCTTTCAATAGGATCATGTTTTGTGTGCTTGATTCTTATCTGATATTCCTAACTTGAGAAGTTGTAGAATCTTTGGGAAGTAGAAACTGATTGGTGCAAGTAGGCTACTGTAGGTAAGTCCTTGGGGGTCTATTATCTTTGCCTCCTCTGCTTCCTCATTGGCCATGAATTAAATAGCTCTTCTCTGCATTATACTCTCATTACCATGATGTTCTGTTTAATTGAATGAGGCCATGCAAGAATGGACTGAAGTCTCCTGAAACTGTGAGCCAAAATAAGTCTTTGCTTCCTAAGGTTGGTTATGTCAGTTATTTTAGTCACAGTAATAAAAAGAGGATGGACAGAGAAGATCCCTTTTTGTGGCTGTTTGGGCAGAAATGTTGGAATACACAATGATAGTTTCTAGAGAAACAGAGCCTAAAATGTTCATGAGAAGATGGTGCCCAGATCCCTGGTGGTCTGCTTGGAGTTGATAATTGTTAGCAAATGGTCAATAGCCTGTTTCAACTCTAAAGGCCATCACTTATTGCTGGTGACTTAGTGTGACAGTATACAGAGGCAGATTCACTAGAGGAAAATGAAAGGTTCTTCTGTTAAGTAGTCTGACTTGGAGGATTCCATTACAAGCCTTCCCCAAATTCTTCAATGTTGCAGCATCTTTTTATTTAAGTGAATATAGAAATGCTTATTAATTTAATTGTATGGGTAGTAGATGACCCAAGGAAAAATATTTCCCTCAAGGGTAGAAAGAAAGTCATTCTTTCTCCCCCCCTTTTAAAAATTAATTTATTTTTTCAAGTTACATCTTGGTCAAAGTCCCCTCCCTCCCTTTTTCTCTTACTCCTTCCCTTCCTCCCTCTTCCTTTACTCTGTCCTCTCCTTCTCCTCTGATGAGGGGAGCTCTCACATATCAAACCCCCTCAGTTTATCCTTTTTTTCTCCTGTGTTTTACTTATGTTAGGATTTCCAGGGCTTTCTGTAGCACAATAGCCAGGTTCTGGAGATGCCATATTGTCTTGGGTTTATTTATTTATTTATAATTTTTATTTTTTTTATCTGGTTGACCCTGGTATTGTCTGGTTGTTTCTGATGCTAACTGGCCTTGGTGCTCAGGAAAAACCTGTTCTGGAAGCTGGTTGATCCTGTGATCCCCGTGTCTACTTCTAGATGATGGGTAGGTCTCTGTGCTCTTGTGGTCTGGTTATTCTCCCTTGGAAGGTAGACAGGTCTGAGTGGAGGCTGGAACTCAGGGAGACAGATGGGGCTGCTGACCTGTGGCTGGATCCATGGGCCAGATCCACACATGACTCTCCAGATGGGTGCTAGTGCCAGCTGGTCTCAGGATGGTGTTCCTGGGGTCTGAGTGAGATGTTTGGCATGGTGACTAGTCTCAGGATTTGCCATGGAAATTCATACACTGTGTTTCACAGTTAGCTGTAGGGTCTCATGTTCACTCCACAATGACTAATCTCATTCACCCAGATACCATGTTCTATGGTTGGTACCATCTTGGAATCCCAAGTCATTATCAGTTGTAGCATATTTTAAGACTTGTTCTATAAAACTTCCCCTTTTATTTTAAGTCCCCTTCGGCCTTTTATGGAGATTTCTGCAAGTATATCTTTTGCATGTCAAATACCATTTTTGTAGTTACTACTCTGATGATCTCAACTTCCACAATATTCTAGGTAGAACTTATATAAGCTAGTAAATGGTTGATGGTTGTGGCTCAGTGGTTAAGTGCTTTGTAGCCTTCCTGAGGCCCAGTTTGATGAGAAAGAAATAGAAGAGGGTGGGTGTTGTCTTGGAATATTAAGGAAGACAGTATGGCATCAATAGAGTGAGCAGGGTTAAGAGTAATGGGGTATAACATCAGAAATGAATATGAAATCTTTGCAGGAGAAAAATGGTTGTGTTATAAAACCTTACATAACACACCTTTCTACAAAAGGTAAAAATTGTTATACAATGACATGTGTATCATCTATGGAATTTAAAAGAAAGGGATTGGAAAGCTGGTACCTGTGAAACCCATTAGGAGCATTCAACATCTGTCCCGGTAGTAAATGTAAGTGGTGTCCAGCTCTGGATCATTAAGTTTTTGATGTTACTCATTAAAGCGACTTATGAGTCTTAGTTCAAAAGGCTGTTGCCATTGTGTCTGAGAGAGGGATGAAGAATCCATTTTATGCAAATTTAATAGATATTTAATGAATGGTCCTGTCCAATAAACTGATTAGAACATTTGGCCATTCATGTGAGAGTGACCGCAAATGTCTCTTTCTAATACTCTTTGTGGCATTAATCAGTTGAATGGAAGTTAGTACAGTCTCAACAGTGTGCATGAAGTATGGTTGTTGCTGACAATGAAGATGATGGTTCTTTTGTTGTTGTTTTTTTAAATGATTTATTTTTGAGGTTATAATATAATTTCACCATTTCTCTCTTCCCTTTCTCCTTCCAAACCCTCCCATATACCATTATTTGCTCTCTTTTAGATTCATTGCTTCTTTTTCACTAATTGTCATTATATACTTATATGTATATACATATATATTACTAAGTATAGCCTGCTCGGTCTGCATAATATCACTCGTAGGTGTAGTTTTAGGGCTGATCATATGGTTTTGGAAGAACGATTGGTGTGCTCTTCTCTGGGAGATGATGAATCTTATGGGCTGTCAGTCAGACTCAGGAAATCACCAGATGCTATTGAATGGTCCTGATGAAGAGAAGCTTCATCTTTGGAGGGTCACAGCTTAAATCTTCATTTACCAAAGACCGTCAGCCTGTGGTCATCTAGACTTGACAGCACTTTCCAAGGGGAACTTAAAGTACTTCTACTGCTTCCTTCTACCTCCATGAACTATGTATGACAGGTCCTTTACTACACTGATAATCAGACGATTAGAAAACCTCTTACAGAATGATGCTCAGTCAAGCGATAAATGCTTCAGAAATTAGTCTTGAATATTATCACTGTGTATCAATTGAAGTTGGACGAAGAGCTCTACCCTCATCCAAGTTCTTTTCTATACTAATTAGAGACTCTTCAAAGGTGTAATTACCATTTAAAAATTACTTTGGAGTGAAGGATAGACAATACATTTTTAATGTCTTATAATTTCTCTTTGTGTCTCTCATATTTCTCTGGTACTTTCTTATTTTGCAGATGAATCACAGAACCTTCAAAGACTTTCCTCCCTCTCAAGTTAAACTTTAAACAAAAATTCTGCTCACATGGAAAACTTGATTCAATTATCAGAGAAAGACCATAATAATTAAAATTTTGATTACATTGATTATCAAGTTGCTTGGAACGCCATCTTGAGCAGAGAGTAATTTCCAGTCCCAGAAGTGAGCTGACTTATTTATGAGTGTCTGGTGAAATGAGAAGTTCGATAATGTGTCTATTGTCACAATTTGTAGCACAGCCCACACTCTGATTATATCCACTGGTCAAACCCAACCTTTTTCTTTTGCTCCTATGGTGGGCTATAATTTGGGTCTGAGTGATCCCCCCAAAAGCCCACCTATTAAATGTTTATCAGTGTTCTGTGTTTCCATTGGGAAGTCGGGGAACGTTTAGTGGGTGAAACTTAATAGGGAAAGCTAGATCATAGAGTTGGAGGCACATTCTTTCAAAGAGGAGATTAGGACATTAATAACCTTTTCCTCTTTCTCCCTTTGTTTTCTGGGTACCATGAGGTGAACAGACATTCACTGCCTCATGCTTCCACCATGGTGTATTCTGCTGCCACAAGCCCAAGGCACCTGGGACAAGGAATCACGGACCCAACCTCTGAAATTGGAAGCTAAAACACAAACCTTCCTTTTATATTGACTCTTTTAGATATTTTGTCAAACAAACAGAAAGGTGACCACTACATGTTATTTCTTGACATCTTTTATTATTTCAGAAGGACAAGAATGACGATAAGTTTTGAAGTTGACAATCATGGGATGAAGATATTTTAGTGATGGGCATAATGTGGCCAGTGTAGAAAAGCCTACATGTTCTGTAGCTGGAATGAGCTCGTCTAGAAAGCATAGCTTTTGCTTTCAGAGTTAGGGTTGGCTCAAGCATCATGGCGTCAGAGACCACTGGATTATAGGTCTTTGGATTCATGCTATTTTTCTTCAGATGAAGTGGGAGTTCATTAAAATGGTCTCCAAGGTCTATGTGGTCTCCCCTTTTATGTTTTCTTCAGCCTCCTCTTACAAGGGTTACTCTCCTCCTGTCACACTGGTTTTTCATCTATTCCTTTTCTCTAGATAGGAGAGCTTTGCATATTAATTAATTAATTGATTGATTATTTTACATGTTGTGTTGTGTGTGTGTGTGTGTGTGTGTGTGTGTGTTTTGGATATCTGAACATTATGGAGAGTGGGTGAAGGTCAGAGAATAACCAGTGGGAGTTGATTCCTTCCCTTGTGTGGGTTCTGAAGATTGAACTTAGTTTGTCTGGTGTGCTGACAACTGACCTGCCCCATGTATTATCCTGCTTGAATCATATTGATTCTCTGTCTGGAGTATATGTTCTTTTCTTCATCTAAATCACTCCAACTCCATTTTTATATCTTATATTTATATTGGGAATCAAACACTGATTCCCAATAACTTCCTTCCTTCTGTCAATGTTGCCTAGGACTTCTGTTATGGGCATTCATAGTCTCTCCTGAGATTTCTCTCTCCATGCATGAGATGCATATTTTTATTTGTGTATGTGAATATTTGGCTCCAGTTCACCCTTGCTTTATCCCCCACAGTGTATTTAGAGCAGGTATTAAGACTGGTGTTGCTCATAATTGTCTCCAGAAAAGGACCACTAAGGAAGGAGAAAGTGTTCAACGAACATTCATTGATGCAATGCCTAAACAAATACTTAGAATGGTTGTTCTGCTTCTCTCTGCACATACTAGGTTCAGGATGACTCTGTTTCTTCAGTCTGGCTATCTAAATGATTCATCAAGAACCTGAAGTGACCCAAAAGCTTTCTAACCAAAGAGTCATGAGTCCTTAGATCTTTTCTCAGTTCTGCTATACTTGAATTTTCAGATATTACATAATTCATTTCAAGTCTTTATATGTACACACTATAAAATGACATTATTTAGAGTTGCTTTATTTATTTAACTTTTCTTCTATGTGAAGAACTTTGAAGGTACACCTTTGTGTTAGTATCCTGCAGACAATACCAGGTGAGACGGAATTGGCCGTAGGCAGGTTCCTGTATCCAAATACAGTGTTCCTTTCAATGCTGAATATGAGATAGTAATTAATGTTATAGTTCAGAAAATTATTAACAATGGGTAGTATGTGCTGTGTCTCCAGTACAGAAATTCCATGAAATGTATTTGACCTTCACATGTGTCATACACTAAGGACCACTACTGTCCCTGGAGGTAGTAGTTATAACCTAAGACCCTCATCATCCTGTAATGGCTGTTCTCTGTTGCAGTGGTCTAGGCTTTTACTAATCTTTAGGAAGTATTAAGTAGCTGGCAGAACATGTATGAAAAGTGTTGTTATGTTTTTTTCCAATCTATAGTATATTGCAAATATGAGCCTAGTTGTTTAATCTTTCCTGGATTTATAGCTTTTACCATGTCATTTCATAAACCCCTCCACATTTGATTTTAGGATTTGTCTTATGAAGTGGTAAAAATTCTCTAAGAAAACATACATGATATTAGAGTATGAACATATGTTGTAAAGGCTTGGCTGCTGTGATTGTGGAGTCTAAGGAATCCTATTATTTGCAGTCAACACACTGGAGACTTGGGAAATCTGGCATTGTAATTCTAGTCCAAATGACAGCAAGTTTCTAGGAAAATGTGATGCTTCCGCTTAAATCCAGAGGCAAGACAAGAAAATCCATTTCCCCAACTCTTAGACTATCAGGCAGGAGCTGTTTTCTCTTATTTGGAATAAAGCCTCTACATTCTATTTAGGACTTAGATGAGCTCCATCCACACCATGAGGACTGAGCTGATCTTTATAGCCCTCCACTTTAAATGTGAATTCCATACAGAAACACCTTTATAGACACAGCACAATGTCTGATGAAATATCTGGGCACTCTCTGGTCCCCCAGTCATGTTGACACATAAAGTTTATCATTATACCATGTGATTTGGTTTGACCAATGGGATGTTAATGACTGATATAAGAAGAGGTTCTTGCTTGGCTCAGCTGCCTTTAGAGACTCTGTTGAGTGTGAGAGTCTCCCTAAGCTAGCTGCTGGTTAATGAGAGGAAACAGAACAAACTTGTTCTGGTTGTCCCATGGGTAGCCATCCTAGATAATTTGGCAGCCAACCTGTAAGATAAACTGAGCTTAATTGAGCACTCAGGTCCACCAGCAATGAATGATCACTGTTATCTGCCACAGAGGCCTTGTGATAACCCAGTGTCAGTAATCAATCCACCAGACGCATCCATGTTGCACAAATACATGGTCTGCTGGAGACTTCTCTATTGTTTAGTCACTCTGAGACTAAGCACTAAAACTTGAAAACAAAGAAATGCTGGTGTACCTCATAGCAGTGAGGATTATTAGGAAATTGAGCTGTTTGGAGGGAGAATCCTGAAGTATAGCATTCTCATGACTGAAAAATGTAATATTGTAGAGACAGACTTTCTCAGTAAATAGCTCAGGCCAGACTTTTTATCCTTCATATGTAAGTTATATCATTATTTTCTATAATAATAATTATATATATATATAATTATTATTATATATAGTATGTGCTCAGCAGTTCTCAGCGATGGGTAAATTAAGACTTAGAAGATGGATGAAAGAGACATTTTAGTGCTACTCTGGGTAAGAATCTACTTACCAGATCCTCTTTTCTCCTTTCCAGCAAGAGGGGGGAAGGCATATACTATTCTGTGTCACAGCATGCCTTACTGAGTTTGTGAAGAAGCAAGCTGCTCTAGAAACTAAGAGTTGGGAAAATATTTGCTTTGTCATTATAGATATATGGTTTCTAAGGATGCTGTGTGTGTCAAACTATTTTTGAGAGGGGTATGCATGTTCACATATTCTATCAAGTAGGTGAGATACATAAAAGTTGGCATAGAGTTGTTATGGATTAAAGCCCTAGTTTGCAGGCTGCATACCTTTCCTGGATAGCCTGACAAAACTAGGAAGCATAAAGACTAGTTTCCTTGAAACCCAGGGAAACAAAGTAGAAATTTTGTCCCAGGGACTCTAGGACAAATCTATACATCCTAGCTGTCAGGTCAGCTGAATTAGCCCAATATCATATATCAGCATATCTAAATACATTAATTACCAGTGTTATCTTGTATTATAACTAGTAAGGACCATAAAAGGAAAGGATAAAAAACTTATTTCCATTTTCTGTTAATGTATAATAGACCCTTTTAAGCTATTTCAGCTATATGCCACTGAAAAAATGTGTTGTGGGTTACTGAAGGCCAGAGAGTGCCAAATGAGGGAGGCACAGAGCGTTGTTTTTAGAGAGATTGAGCCCTGAGTTCCCATCAAGAGCCATTCTAGTCAGGGGAGGGGCTGAATTTTGCTCTGAGATAATCAGCTCAGTATTTTGGAACCCTAGTCCAAAGCCTATTTCTTGCCAATACTATGTATTCAGAATTGGTCAACAGAGACCATGGTCATGTGCTCACTCATGAATTCAGGTTCATGAAGACACCATCTCAAAGCATGCCTTTGTGGCCTCTATGGTAGGGTAATGGTGGTGATTCATTCTACATTATTGTTATTTTGCCAGAAGGTAAAACATACCCTTTCCTCTCTTGACTCCTTCTTCACATGTTGCATAGTGAATAGACTGACTTCACAATGTGAGGTATTCTGATGCCTTTTATCGATCTTGCCCCTTGATGATTGATTCGGCATCCATTAATCATGGGGCCACAGTAACAAGTGAAGCCATTTATATCATCTCCCAGTGTGGGTTTTGAGGTAGTCCAATGTTATATTGCAAACTACCCAACCACAAACCCCAGTATTTACGTTTTGTTCCTAAGACTGTCCCTCTGTAGCAATAAAGGTCTTGCCCGTGTTTCTTCCTCACTCCTTACACCCTACATGTAGGCTTTTCCCACATGGCCCCCATATGGCATGTCATAGTTCTATTTCTTAAGAATTGCAATGAACACTTGTTTCAAATGTAAGTGTATCTATGCCTATCATTTTTCCATAGTTGAAATGAAACCTAGGAATAGGTCTTGAGACACAAAGAATGCAGACACACAGAATAGGATCAGAAAGAGAAATGGATTGTGTGAATTGTCTTACTGCTTAACAAACTGATTATTACTGTATTGATTTTGATTGGTGCTCTCCTCAGTATATGACCTCTGAATTCCACACCTCACATGGTAGAAGTTTAAGAGCAGTGGCTTCTTTAGTGAGATCGTTATCCTTTCTTCTACATATAAATAGAAACGTCATGACATATGTGAACTGTTATTATTCTATGAAGTGGGAAAGGGACATGGTGTTATTATCCCTGTGAAAAGATGGAAACTGAGATTCAGAGAGTTTGTTATAATGTTCCCAGAAATCCACGCTCAGGTCTGCTCTAAAACCTATTTCTCAAACCTATTTCTTTGTAGTCCATAATGGCAAGAAGTTAACATTGCGTGAGAATGCAGATAAACATGTTCAGACTTCTGGAACCTAGTGTTTTGAACCACAAATTTTGTTTTAAAAATTGAGGTGGCTCTGGGTGAAATATATTTTAAAGTTAATGCTGCTACAGTATGACATCACCCTATACTTTAATTAATACCGATAGATCTGCATACCTGAGTTTGAATCTGGGGTAGACTAAGGATATAACCTCTTGGGCTGTTCTGGAGCCCCCACCACAGCAAAGCCTTCTGAAGCCTTCAGGAACAGCATTCCACTGGAGACATGTTGCCAATAATGGAAAAGGCAGAACAATGAGCAAAGCTATGGTCTGTCCACAGAAAGGAATGTTCTCAGATGCTTGGCAGAGAGCCCTGTCTGAAGCCCCCTCTTTCAGTCAGAATGGTTTTGTGCATTCACGATGTGCATCTCTGCTTCTTGCCATTAAAGATATCACTAGGTGTGGGTTGGACTGCACAAAGCATTCTCTTCAAAACTCCTGCAGCTTGGCTTACACTGCTCAAGAGTCTCCCACAGTCTTGGCATCTGGTTTCCTTCTGGGATGCATCTGCCCTTGCTGAAAGAACAGGAGACTGGGGGAAAGAATAGTATCCACAGGACTCTAATTCTTGGGGGGAAACCAACATGACCTTGGCTCAGCAGACCTGTTCACAAGAGGCTTAAGCAGAGACCCCGTTGCTTCTTACAGGAAGTTTGGACAAATTGTGATGATTCAGTTGGAAGGAAACCTTCTGAGCACAGCACGAATCCATATCAGGAACAAAAGAAGTCTTTTGTCTGGCTTGTATGCCCCCTACAAAGTATACGCGATTAGGAAAAAAAAAAAAAAAAAACCCTGCATGCTGTTTTGCTCTCTGTAAAAATGAAATGACTGGAATTCTTAATGCCATTTCAGAGATTTCCTGTGAGGGTTGATGTATACTTTCTGCTAAGTTCAGAGTGCCACTCTCCTCTAATTGTTTTCCATATTTCTTTATATTGTTAGCATCTTTCAGAAGAGCACTGCCAGATAGACTATAAAATGCAATGATTTGATCTTTAAAAAGGCTAAGAAAAAAAGCTTGTAACACCCTGGTACAACATTGGCTTTTCTTAGCTTACAAATGCTCATGTTTATGCAGCATGCAGAAGCATGATCTCTCATAAAACTTGATAGCAAATCAAAAGCATTTTGTGCTTGTGTTTGCTTTCCTTATTAATGTTTTCAGGGATTCTTGAGATGAATTTCTAGTCTTCTAAAAAGCTGAGATTCCAAATTGGCAGAGAAACTAAAAGAATGGGACTACAACATTTGATAAATTCACAGTATTTCCTGGAAGGACAGAGAATGACTGATGAGGCCCATATGAGATATTCATCATTTAATGGATGTCTTTCAATTGGGTCCTGGCCGGGGCATAGCTTCACTGACATCATTGTATACTGTTTCTGCAAATGGTGGACACCCTTAGTTTCTTCCTTATGGAAAAGGTACACTGGGGCCCGGAACCCTGCAGTGCCTCTCAAAGTTAGAGATTCCAAAGCAGGTAACTCACAAGATCTTATTTCTAACATAGACTAGATAGAATAGAGGTTCTTTTTTCTACATAGATTTTTAATGATTCCTTAAAATCACCTTTGACTTCTTGATTTTAAGAGAGACACAAGAAATAAGGACAAAGGAAATGGGGCTGGAGAGATGGCTTAGAGGTTAAGAGCACTGGCTGCTCTTCCAAAGGACCTGAGTTCAAATCCCAGCAACCACATGGCAGTTCACAGCTGTCTGTAATTGCCCAGTGTGGCGGTGCACGCCTTTAATCCCAGCACTTGGGAGGCAAAGGCAGGTGGATCTTTGTAAGTTCAAGGCCAGCCTGCTCTACAAAGAAAGTCCAGAACAACCAAGCAATACACACAGAGAAATCCTGCCTTGAAAAACCAAAAAAAAAAAGGACAAAGGAAGCTTTTGAAAGATGCTTATCTAGTGATAACTGAAATTTCAAGGTGACTAGGTAGATTGTCTCTTGGTGTGCCTTGTCACAAATATTCTCAGGCCTGAAAGGAACTTGGTTTCCAGAAAGACTCAATTTGGCTCTAACATTGAGAACTCTTGGGGGGTACCTGGTTTCACAAAGATCTAAGGGGAACCCTCAAATATAGTGATCACATAAAAATAGCATAGGACGAAAGTCTCAGGACTCATTTATGATATTAGCCATGTTTTCTTCCCAGTTTATCAGGGACTTTCCCAAGTAATGGTGAGTTTGTCAGTCAGGTTCAACCAGGCAAACACTGGCCTTGTCTTGTGAGTTTTTTTTTTTTTTTCTCACTGACTAGCTAGTTTCTTCCTTCAGTTTGTTTCCTTCACTGTTCTTTCCCTAGGTTTTTCCTCATTGCTTACCTACGGGATGGCTCCTTTCCACTTTCTTCTTCAAAGGTCGCTGCTCCGAATCTTTCTTGTTTCACTCAAGCGTTGTCAGGGCCTCTTCAGTCTTCTGCAACAAGATCTGGTTTGCTATAAAACGCCAAACTTAACCTTGCCAGAAGTTTCTCTTTGTTCCTCTATTCTTCAAATCACTACTTGTTCGAAGCCAGACAATGTGTGGTAGTGGAATGCACATTACTATTGGAGGCAGAGAAAAAAAAAATCTTAATTTATAAAATACCAGATTTTATGGCTTTGGGAAAATGACTCAACCTTTTTGGTATATGGGATATAGTTTGTAATTATTATGAAGAGAATTCAGTCCCATCTGCAAAGCTCTGATTTCTGGGCATGATCACAAAGTTATAGTGGGAGTCACAGGGTCTCAAAGGTTATCGCCTCCAGGGAAGTTTTATAGCCGCTTAGGAAGCCGGGTCTGCAGTGGTATGTTCTCTGTTCTGGCTGCTGGAAGTGGTGGTTGAGGTGGTGGATGCCAAATGTATCCTCTGTATAAGATCCAGACATCAGCTGGGATTTCTCTGTTTCCTGCAGTCTATATAAGAGATATGGAAAGGCACTTCCTGTACACATTTAGTTTATGGTGTGTGTCGTTTCCTTGCATGCTAACCCCCATTCCATGTGGCGTTTACCCAGATACAGGATCATTTCCATATGAAATATCACTTATCAAGACAAAGATACATGGGGATTTGAAGGAGACATAAGCAGTAATTACACTGCAGAACAATTGGCCTAGAAAAGCCTAGGCTAAGAAAATTGATTAGAGTATGAATACCAGGACTTACACCACTAAGGACCATAAAATCCTGACTCCTTTTGTCTAATTTATTTGACTGTTATTTCTCAAGCCCTAATGATGCAAAATTGCTTAAAGCTCTTTACTAACATCCTGTATAATGTATTGAGCACTTACTGTATGTCAGACACTGAGTTAGTTGCTCATAGGAAATCAGTGTTATTTGTCGTAATTCTTAAAAACCTAATACGATTTGCTCTGAGTTTGATCTTTCCCACTGAAATGCAGCTGGCATTAGGCAATATTTCTCTCTGTTGATTCTATGTGAGGACAATTATACAGGGAGGCTTGAACCCAGGGATAATGAAGGCCTTGGTTCCGCTCGTTGTGGAGTGTGAGGAAAACATTTCTGGATGAATTGGCCCATGAAGGCCAATTAGAATGGGGCATTCTCTTTCAGTTCACCTTTAGGAGATGTCTGGTTTTGGTATTTGGGGCAGAGATGGGTGCTGGTGGTCACAGTGTCATCCTTAGAACTAAGTTTCTGTTCTCTGCTTGTCTTTATCTAGTGTGGTCTTCCTACCATTGGCTAGTCATTTGGGTCTATGAAGAGACAAAACTCCTCTTCTAGGATGTTTTTTCCTGCTGTCTCCTCAGCTTTTACTTTGTTCCTCCTTTAAATTTTCAATCAAGAACCTCTCACTCCTTATCCCTGAGCTGCTGAGAGCTCTCTCATAAGACCACTTCCTTTGTCTCCATCAGTTCTTAGTATACTCCCACCTTTACAAAATAATTTTAAATATAGATTTTCTCAATTTTTACTTATTTGTACTCTAATACTTCCTTTTTTTCTTTCTCCCATTAGAATTTAGGTACTGATTGATAAGGATAGGGTCCAACTTACTCATTATTATATTTTAATTGACTATCTTGTATTTAACTGGTAAATGTTAATGAAATACATCAAACATTAGGAATTTAGAATAAATTTAGTTACTTTTCACTTCTTGTTGTTAGAGAGGTTAGAGACAAGGTCTCCAAACTTGTTCCAGAGCCAAGAATAACCTGTGAATTACTACTGATCCTCTTGCCTCTACCCTACAAGTCCTGAGATAGCACCTGGTTCTTCACATAACTTTCGTTATGTGTATAAACTTTCAGTTGCTGGGACAGAATACCCAAGACAACCAGCTCTCAGGTGGAGTTTACTGTAGCTCAATCCTCTATTCATGGTCATTGGATTCTATTGGTTATGGTCTCTGGTCATGAAAGGCATCAGAAAAGGAAGAGCACGGTAGGAAAAGTTCTTAGCTGTTGTAGCTGAGAAACAAAGAGGAAGAGGACTGTCTAACTCTGATGACACCAAGTGGTGGCTTGAATGAAAATGGCCCTTGTAGCCGGGCAGTGGTGGCGCACGCCTTTAATCCCAGCACTTGGGAGGCAGAGGCAGGCGGATCTCTGTGAGTTCGAGGCCAGCCTGGTCTACAAAAGCGAGTCCAGGACAGCCAGAGCTGTTACACAGAGAAACCCTGTCTCGAAAAACCAAAAAAAAAAAAAAAAAAAAAAAAAAGAAAATGGCCCTTGTAGACTCATATATTTGAATGCTTAGACACTGGGTATGGATCAGTTTGAGGGTTAGAAGGATTAAGAGGTGTGGGCCTTCTTGGAGTAGGAGTGGTGTTGTGGGAGGTAGTGTGTCACTGGAAGAAGGCTTTGAGGTTTCAAAAGCCCATGGTAGGTACAGTGTATCGCTCTGCTGCCCGTGGATCAGGTAGTTCTCAACTATTGTTTTGGTACCTTGTCCTCTTGCCTGCTACCATGCTCCCCCTCATGCTGATAATGTACTCACCTTTGAAACTGTAAGCAAGCACCCAATTAAATACTTTCTTTTATAAAAGTTACCTCAGTCATGGTGTCTCTTCTCAACAATAGAACAGCGATTAAGACAAGTCATTTTGCTAAAGGATTCACCATTTCCGAATAGCACCACAGGCTGAGGGCCAAGACTTTAATATATGGGTTTAGAGAACATTTAAGACCCACAGTTTTAGGTTCTTTTTCATAACATTGTCCATGAAATGATTATTTTTGTTAGTATATTTTTCATGGTTCACCAAATAATGCACTAGTATGTGTTGTTTGTGTGTGTGTGTGTGTGTGTGTGTGTGTGTGTGTGTGTGTGTGTGTGATGAGGAGGGAGGAAGGGAGAGAGAGAGACAGAAAGACAGAAAGACAGAGACAATGGAAATTTCTTTTAAGAATTGGCTGATATCTTTTTGAAGGCTACAAGTTCAAAGTCTACAGGGAGGTCAACAGACTGAGGACTGACAATGACCCTACCCTGCCACTCAAATCCAGAAGCTGTCTGCTGGTAGAATTTTCATCTTGGTTGTGGGAGGTTAGTCTTTGTTCTAGTCAAGTTTTTCACTGACTGGATGAGGTCCATTCATATGCTTCAGAGAACACTGGACACTAATATTTATCACATAAAATAAACAAGCACAGCTGAACCTGCATTTCATTGTTATTACCTAAAATGAAGAACAATCAATCTGAAACTCTAATGATGATAGAATTGCCCTAGAATCCTGACACACAACTGTTCAGATGTTTGTACCTTTTGAAAAGTTTCATGGCTTTGAATAGTCTTCAAAGCTCTGAAGTTCCAATCCTTACACACAAATTAGATTGGTGTCAATCAGGAACTGGCAGGATGCAATCCATGGGACTGCAGCTTCCATCTGTTTATGTGTGGTTGCAGAGCTAAGGACAATTCTCACAGATAAACATTTGTTCTGACTCAGAGAGCTACCTTTGAACCATAAATAATCAAAATGTCATTTTCCTCTTAAGGAATTTTATTTGCCTCATTTGTATTATAAAAAGATATTATAGAAAGGTATACCAAACATCTGTACTATATTTTGAACTATATCAAGAAAAATCGTGAGAACTGGGGAGTTGCTCAGTTGGTAGAATTCTTGCCTAGACTATATGAGGTGCTAGTTCAGTTCCCAGTACTCCATAACACAGCATGAAGTGGTATACTGTGGAATCCCAACATTTGGGAGGTAGCAAAAGGAAGATCAGAAGTTCAAACTCATACTGGGCTACATATGTAGTTCAAGGCCAGCTGGGGTTACATACATAGATCATATTAAAAAATAGAAGAAGAGGAGGAGGAGGAAGAAAAAGAAAAGGAGAAACTATGGATACTTTTATTTTTCTCTTCCATGAGTACTATGTAATAATAATTTTGATTGTTTTCTCTTAACCCCTGAAGCCTTAGATATTTATCTGAACCTTTATAGAAAACAGCTAGAGTCTCATAATTTAATTTTGAGTTATTTAGGAGTCAAGAGAGTGTTATAGATCTAAGAAGATACTTTTAAAATTGTGTTGCAAGTTAGTATGAATGTTGAGTCAGATATAGACCTTTAAACGCATGGAGATGTTTAGATAGTAGAATGTTAAAGTGAGGTACCAAATACATATGGACTGGTCATTGGGAATGTACGTTAAGCCATATAACCCTCATAACTGTGGCCTAATTACCTCTGTTGTACTGTATTGTATTTGTTATTATAAGAGAAAGAGCCATGTGTTGGACTGAAAGGGGAAACTGTAGGGGGAAATAGGATATACCTTAAACTTAAAAGAAAAAAAAAAAGGGAAGAGGATGGGGGGTTGAGGGTGGGAGGGTGGGACTGGAGGGGGCAATAGGGAGGGGACTGCGATTGAGATGTAACTTGAAGAAATAAAAAATAAAGGAAAAAAAAACTGGAAAAAAAAAAAAAGAAAACAGCTGGTCCAAATATCTTAACCGTTCTTGGGATGGACATTCTGTGTGCCTTGGTTTTCTCGGAAATACAATACGTTGCAGGGAACCCTCATCTAATAATTGTCTTGGAATAGTATTATTGAAAGAGCAGTGTCTGTGATTAAGCGAGTTTTGAGGCATTTGAGTAAGGTTAAGTTAAGTGATAGGATTGGGAAGGGCTTGGCTGTGGGGCAGCAGACAGATGTTTTCTATGTCTGTCTGGTCTGTCACAATTATTACTTGACTCTGCAGTGTTCCCCCAAGCTCAGGATTTGAATCCTAGCTCCCCAGCTTGTTGGTGCTATTTGGGAGGCTTTGGAACCTTTAGGGGGTGATGCATAGGTGAGGGGAAAGTAGGTTCCTAGGGGCAGACCTTTGCAGCTGTAGCCTGGCTCCTGATCCATGCTGTTCTTTTTTTGGTTCCTGGTCTCTCATTACAGGAAGAGCCTCTGCTGCTGACTATCACTGCCACAGACTGAGTGGCTCTGTCACTATGATGAACCACAGCTCACTGAAACCATGAGCAAAAGCAATTTTTTTGCTCCCTTATGTACTTTGTTACAATGATGTGAAAGGTGACTGATACATATTCCATTGTGCCAACTGAAAATGAAGACAAGTGTGAACTCCCCCTCCCACTACCCCCAGTGTACTCAGCCTATGCTCAGGAGACTCAATTACTTTGCCTGGTCATGTGCCATTTTCCATCTGTTGCTTAACACGCCTGTCTTTGGTCATGATGATGGTCTATGATTTATTTCCTTGGCTGTAACTCTGCCTTGCCTAATCTGGTGTGACTTGGACGTAACCAGTCTGGCCTATTCTAGACCACCATGAACAGAGCTCCTTACCTTCCTTAGAGCTCCTGGATGGGCCTGTTCAGAGTGTGCTATGATTCAATTCCACTAAATCACGTTTCAGCACAAACCTCTCCTTGGGCATATGCCAGGATATATATATCTCACAAATGCCTCTCACTGAAGATGCTGAAAGAATGGGCTGAACTGAACCTCTCAATGGAATACATACATTACCTTGGCAAGTTGTTCTTTTCTACATCTTGTTTGTAAGGTAGAAAAGGGAATTGCTTATGCCGTTGCAGCCCCTGCGTGAACTCCTCCATTCAGCGTGGCTTAGTTGCTTGTTTTCTAAGAGTATCAGTTGCTTTGTACTCACAAAGCGCTTTCACAGGTTGAGGCAAATCACCCCTATAAACAGTACTTGGAGTCAGTGGAAAGAGACTTTGTGTGCGAATGTTTTGGAGATGAATTAGATACAGTGTGAAAGATCAATTTGCATTGTGCGTTAAGTTTCCATTGTAAGCTTTCCCTAACTTGATCCCATTATAGTGCTAAATTAGAAAATAAGCCCGAGGCACAAATAGCTGTGAATGTTTTATTTCGTTGAGTTCTCTGGAATTTGGATACTTAACCAGAGTTCGCAATAATCCTGTGAGGCTTTTTGTTTGTTCCGTGTAATCTACATTGTTTTACCTGCAAACCTGCGCTCCAGTCAAGGACTCCAGGCTCTGTCATAACCTGCAATTTCCAGGAATCAACACACTTGAGGACTTTTGCCCAGCTCATGGCTTTGTTCTGATGACTGTCCCAGGGGTTATAAAACTCCCCTTTATTTTCCTCCAATCAGCCCTGGAGGCATGTAAGGAATAAAACTGACAGCCAGAGAAAGTTGAGAAATAGCAGCCTGAACCCATCCACACTGGAAACTATCCTGGGGAAGTGGGTGGCATTGGGACATGGTAAGAAAAAGGAATCTGAGTTCCAAGAACTGGCGTAAGCCCTGTGTATTGGGTCTGCATATGGGAGTCTGTTACTTCAGGCCAAGCCTGAGCATTACTTGGGTTTTTTTGCTTAAGTAATTCTGCATCATGGCTGTTTCTTTCAATTATAAAGGTTTGTTTGTTTTGTTTTGTTTTTGTCAGATGTTGATATTTTAAAATTTTATAGCCATTCAAGAAAGGAGGAAATAAATCAGTTACTAGAAAGTCAATTTTTATGGTTTTAGGTCTTTCCAGGAGAACTGATCCGAAACTAGCCTGAATCTTGGTTGGTTGGGCCCTCTTTGATTCTGTATAGGCTACTGATTTCTTACCTTCAATTTAAATAGATTTGTCTGAAATACAACTTGTCCCTCCCCACCCATTAATTGGATCCCCAAAGCTTACTTTGTTTCTTTCAATAACAGCATCATTCTCTTGATTAAGAGACTTTAAGGTATATTGATTCCTTTCTATTTTTAATTTATCCTCCTGCTTGGGCATGGTGGCACATTCCTGTAGTCCCAGCCCTTTGGAGGCTGAGATTAGATGCATTTGAGTTCCACCTGAGGTACATAGTTGAGATTCTCTCTCAAAAAACAAAACAAAACCAAACCAAACCTTTCATGTCTTTTTGTCTCCAAGTCTGGTTACCTTATGCTTTGTGCCGTGACTGCTGTTTTCATTTCTGTAGTGCTTTGCTTGGTACCTCTTCTTTTGACCCTTGCTGCCATTTCACAATGACACGTCTTTCAGTTCTATTACATGTTTCGGAAATTAATCTACACAGCTTTCTTATGCAGGAAGCTTTGTTTCCTTCCTTCACACACAGGGCTAAAGTCTGGATCCACTCCCAGCATCTGCTCTGGCAAAAGTAGCTTGCTTGGTTTCCTGGTGGCAAGTGAAATTTTGCTGCTCTTCAGTGCGTAATGTGTGGTAGAAGTTACTTCTCTTCGGTGAAATTGGTGGCCAGTTTGGGTTGACATCTGGTGGCACATGGGGAGGAGCTTTTGTCCATATCAACAAGTAGCTAACCTTTACTTGTTGATATAGACAGAAGGCCAGTTGTGGCCAGACAGTGTGCCCTGCTGAAGGGGCATGGCTAGGAAGCTTCACAAGCCGCACAGATGACGTCAGTTGGTGAGAAGCAATGGGACTGCTGGACATCTCGAGAAATCTTATGGCCAAGGATCACGAGATAATGCACTATATAAGCCAGAGATCTCCATGAGGTTGCTCTCTTCCTCCTGCCCTCACCAACTGAGAAGTCACATTAAAGAAGAGCACAGCAAGGTATACCATTAACAGAATTTAAATTGCTTTATTCCAAGACAAAGGCCTTTTGTAAAACTTCTGAGACTTCCTTGAAGGCGTCTGTCTGTCTTGGGGCCCCAGAGCACCAGAAAAGTAAGCGAGGCAAGCAGAGTTCAGGAGCCACTTGGAGAGGCTTTCGACTTTGAGACTTGCCCAGGCCAAAGAGACCGTGGAGGCAAGTCTTAGCTGATTGAAAAAGCCACGCTCAGTTGGCTGTTAGAAAAGACTGATTTTATAAACTGGCCACCATTTGGTGGTGAAAATAGACTGGCCTTGCGAACTGGCAAAGTATGGTCCAACGAACACTAATCTCTGAAAGGGACTACCTTCTGGGACTGCCATAAACCAAGCCATCCTGCACGGACCTACGCTACAAATATTAATATCCTTTTAAGAAAGTTAAAATAGTGTTAAATATTTATAGAAGGTATTAGAATGTTTTTAGGTATTAAGGTATTTTTAGATAGATTATAGATTTTAGATTATAGGTTTTAAGTTATAATGTTTAGGTATTTTATAGATGTTTGTTAAATATTAATAAATATAAGAGTTTATAAATAAAAATATTTTTTTACAATAATGTGTACTCTTTATATACTTCTCATTTTTTATATACCAGGAGATATGAACAAATGTATTTCATTATCTACAGGGAAAATTCAATGTTCTTTACTGACATCAAATAGTCAAGAAATCTGATAAAAGTCTGTTTAATCTGGTTATATCTCACCCTCTTTGGCTACTGGAAAACTGATTAAACCAGGTCAGTCTAGCCCTTTTCTCTAAAGTATATACTACACACATCACAAAGCTTCTGATCATGTGTTTCTCTATTCCTAGAAGGAATTTCTTCCTTTTGCTGATGTCCTATGTTTCAGATGCAGCTTTAGAAGGTTGAGGATATAGCAAAGCTGTAACAAGCTTGCCTAGAATACTCAAATCTCTGGCTTTAATCCTCACCATTACTGAGAAGAAAGGTGTAGACACCCTGTTACAGTTTTCTTTGCCTACTCAGGTATATTATATAGTGATTTACATCAAGTCCTGGGTTGTTAACTTATTTCTCTGTAGGCATATGAAAAAATTTCTCAATAGCCTTAAGTTAGGTTGAGAGGTTATGGCTACTCTGGCAGAAGGTATATAAGTGGAATTGGTGTTTGTCATTTTCAGTGTTGATGTCAAATTCTATGATCTCTTTAGGTTGGGGGAACTAGATATCTCAGTGTTACAGATGACAATTACCTACCAATCAAGGTAGGCAACTGAGCAGACTATTACTTTGCATAAGTCATTGTTGGGGGTTGTTTGTTACACAAACTAGTGATATTGACCTGACATATATATATGTGTGTGTATGTATACATGTCAAAAAATTACACACACACACATATATACATATATACATATATGTATGTGTTTAGCACCCATCTGCTCCCTCTCAAATTCACAGGCACTCTTCTTCTTTAACCACTATTTTTACACAGACACAGAAATGAATAAATGTACAAATACAACCTTCTGAGCACATTTGGTGTTGCCTGTCTGTATATGTCCCTAGATCTGATCTCTGGGAATTGGATTACCAATCCAGGGAGCTCATCCCTGTTGAAGACTAATTTTCCCTTCCTCAATAGTTGTTAACTGGTGTTGACTCTTCTTTGAGGGATGGGGCCCCTGAGATATCCTCTAGTCACACTTGGATGTCAACTATTATTAGAATTGTTCAGATCTTGTTTAGTCAGCCCTGTTGTTGAGATTTCATGGGGATAGCTCTCTTGTCATAGCTAGAAGGCACCATGTCACAGCAGGTTTTTGATGATCTGGCTCTTACGATCTTTCTGCTCCATCTTCTGTAATGTTCCCTGAGCCTTAGGTGTAAGAGGTATGCTGTAATGGGCACCCTGAAGTCAGCTGTTCTCTGTATTTTGGCTAGTTGTTTCTTTCTGCAATATTCTCCTACTACTTTGTTCTTTGATGAGGGGTGAACTTTACATTATTTGTGTCTCTAAAAATAACTATTTAGAGTGAAGTTAAGCAATAATATTGGTTTAGGAAAGTGGCAAATGAATGTTCACCTCTGGGGTCTATGACATCTCTAGAGATGTTTCCTGAGCCTCTGTTATGTTGAGATATGTTACCTCTAGACCTATTCTCTCTATGAGTTTTATGCTAAAGGTATGTTGGACTTTTCCAAACATTGTTTCTGTATTTATTGAGTTGATCATGTGAATTTTGTCTTTAAGTCCTTTTATATGATTTATTACATGTGCTGGCTAGTTTTATGTCTATGCCAACCTGACACTTGTGAGAGTTTTTGGAGCTAGGAAACCCCAATTGAGAAAATGCATCCATAAGATCTGGCTCTAGATACGAGTCTACAGAGCATTTTCCTAACTAGTGATTGACTGGAACAGGCCTATATGAATGTGGGTGGTACCACTGTTGGGCAGGTGGTCCTTGGGTTTATGAGAAAGCCTGTTAAGCAACTGGTAGTGAGCAATTCAGTAAGAAGCACTCCTTCATGGACTTTATATCAGGTCCTGCCCCCAACTTCCTGTCTTGCTTGAGTTCCTGCCTTGACATCAATAATAGACTGTTACCTGAAAGTGTGAGCCAAATAAACCCTTTCTTCCTCAGGTTTTTGGTCATGATGTCTCATAACAGCAGTAGACCTTATTTAAGGCTTTGTATTTATTGACTTCTGAAGGTTAAACTATTGCTGAATCTCTGGCATAAAACCAACTTGATTGTAGTGGGTGGTCTTTTTTGTATAAACCTATATACAGTTTGCAAGCACTATATTGAATATTTTTGTATCTATGTTCATCACGGATCTTAACCTGTAGAGGTTTTTTTTTTTTTTTTAATTGTTGTATCTTTGTGTTAGAGTAATTTTGGCCTCATAGGAGGAATTTGGAAGAGTTCATATATATATACATATATATGCATTTTGCCTACATATATTCTACATGTCTATATCTATATATGTATATATCTATCTCTATATATACCATCCATCTATCTATCCATTCACCTATCTATCTATCCATCCATCTATCTATCTATCTATATCTATCTATCTATCTATCTATCTATCTATCTATCTATCTATACTAATTTAATACTAATTTAAAAAGTACTGGTCAAAGATCTTCTTTGGTAGCATCTTCTGTGAATTCATCTGGACATGGACTGTTTTAGTCAGAAATTTTATTTATTGTTTCAGTCTCTTTATTTGTTATTTGTTATTTGCTGTAGGTGGGTTAAAATTGTTGATTTCATCTTAGTTTAATTTTAATTACTTGACATTTCTTTTAGATTTTTCAACTGAATGGAGTACAGGTTTCTAAACTATTCCCTTTTTAGGTCCAGAATTTCTTAGGTGTCTGTTGTAATGTTTCCTTGTTCCTTTTTAATTCTGTTAGTTTAAGCCATCTCTTTCTTCATTTTGGAAAATTGGGGCAATGATCTGTCGACCTTGTTTATCTTTTCAAAGAACCAGCTCTTTGACTCATTGCTTCTCTTTATTTTGTTTTGTTTCTATTTCATTAATTTCTGCTCTGATTTTTATTATTTATTCCTGTTTACTGCATTTGAGTTTGGGTTGCTCTTGTTTTTTTTTTTTTTAATTCTTGAGTTTATTATGAAGTCACAATTATGCACTCTCTCAGATTTTTATGTAGGAGTTAGGACCATTTAACATATTCCAGAAGTTTTATTTGTCATACTATATTTTTATTTTCTTTTAGTTCCATATTTTTAAATAAGAATTACCTTTATCCAAATTTTATTGAGCTCTCTATTAAATCTTAGATGCAAAAACATTGGAGGACACATTCTGGTGATTGCAGAGACTCAATACAACTTGATCAGGTTCTAAAACTACTAATTATATAATAAGAAGTGGGCTAATAATTTAAACATTTGTTCCTCAATAAAACTTAATTACCCTCCAACAGCCCAGGTGGTTATGGTTTGGTAATGTGGTTAAGCTCGCACACTCCTACAGGTTGCACCACAGAGGAATTACGCATATTTCTGATTTAGAGAATGATTTTAGGTGAATATTGAATATTATTTGCATAGTAAATGACCATGGTGGGTGGAGGAGGCTTCTGAAAATGCTCTGTGAACTCCCAGTCCCCTGGCAATCACATGTTACTGGTCACCCTGTTTCCACCCACTGCCAACTGGGTTCTTCTAACACACCGTGAGATGATCCTCTGGATCCTGATTTTAGTTTGCATACTTTTGTTCTAGACTGATTTTTTCTTTAATCATTATGATGTCAGCCTCCATTTTTATGCTGATGATGCTGTCATATCTGTCTTTGATTTTTGACAGCCTTGTTCTTTCTTTGTCTGGCAGACATTAAATCATTAATGTTTCAAAATCACATACAGCTGAATCTCTGTGAAACAGAATTTCTAGTGTCGAGTTCCTTAAAGTTTCAGAGATGATATAGTCTTTCCTTTGTTTCAGGTCTACAGTGACCTCCAATTTCACTTCAAACAGGTATCATGGGGGTTATCTTTGATTGATAATTGTTTCTCCTGATCTCATATTTATGAAAACCTGTCTTTTTTCATAGAGACCTTGCTAGAGTGTAGAAAATTTTTCTCCATTACAGATGCAGGAAAGTTTTCAGTCATGATTTATATCTTTCAGATTAAATTACCAGGAAGCATGGCCCTTCCTGAAGGCTAGCTATCTCAACAGCAAAACAACAGACCTTTCCCCTTTGCTTTTGACACTCACAATACATCACTGTATCCCTTGCTAATTAAAGGCTTCTTCTTTGGCCTTGCCTTTCCACTAGATGGAGAGATGTTTTTGTATAACAGTCAAGCTCCCATCTTACCTTAACAAGCATCTTTAACTACTGGATTTCATCTTTCACTGGAGAGGTGCTGCTAAACACACACACACACACACACACACACACACACACACACACACACACACGCACACACTATCAGCATGGCTCCTCTTGCATAGTTGAGGGGAGTCCATGCATCACAGGGAAGGAGATGAGACATTAATTGTTATGAGCCTTAAACATGTTAGGTGGCAGGCAAACTATAGTCCTTTGATTATCTCATTTAATTCTTATTATAGCAGTGTGAGCTAAAGTCAAATGTGAAAATGGACTAAGAATTAAGAGATTAAACAACTTGCTTTGGTGAAATGCAACATTTTACTAAAACTAGTAGAGTTGGCTCCAATCACAGAGCTGTCTGACTGAAATACTGGCTTTGGTGACTATAAAAGAATACAGAATACAGATATGATCACCAATGCTTATGCTGACACAAATACTCATAAGAATGGTGAAAAGAGCACCAGAAATAATCAATAAGGCAAACACTCTGGTAACTTAAGATGTGGTATCACAGGTTTGCGAAACAACTCCTTTTCATATCTTACATACACTGGATGCAGAGCTTATTAATCTGAGATACCATGCTTTTAACTGATGATTGGAGTTAGGAGTCTAAATAATGCTGTTCAAATAGGAAGGAGAGACCTAAGATTTGCTTACTGCACAATATGAAGGCCCGAGTTTGAATCTCCATGCACCTCCATAGTGTACACCTGGAATCTTGCCATTCCTGTGATGAGATGGGACCTGAGGAAAGGAGAGTCCTTGGAAACTGTGAGCTAGTTAGCCTAGTATATGTAGTGCAACAAACAGCAATCGGAGCTTGATTTAAACAGTGTGGACAGTGAGAACCAACATGTGAGATTGTTCTCTGACCTCCACATGTGCACTGCGGCATGTACATGAACACACACACACACACACACTCACACATTCAAGCACACATTAACATACATTATATACGCACATCATATGCAAACACAATTTTTTTTAAATGGAAGGAGATAGTGAGAAAGGAAAGCAGTTTCTATTTTAGAAATGTACAAGGCACAGTCCTTAGCTCTCCTGACCTGGAGTTATTTTAAAGGGTATGGGGTAAGCAGAACAAAAAAGACTTCAGGAGATCTCTAGGTAAGGGGTGAAAAGCAGAAAGTCCTTCCATATGGGAATTGCTGTGATTTTTTTTCTCCTCTTCCAGTCTGTATCGATGAGTATTCATCACTAATAAGTGCTTTGCCTTAGTGGTGCCTATCCTCTAATTTCCTTTGTCAGACAGTATGTTTCTTTCCTCCTCATCTCTGTCCTCCCCCATCCCTTCCCAACAGCCATTTATGATACTTTGGCTAAATCGTCTGAAGTCTAGCAGCTAGCGCCTTTTGCTTATTTTATAGGAAAGAACATAAGGAATATAATGCATTTGACATAAGGATATAAAGATATACTTTGAACCCCTCCACGTGGTGTTAAAAACAAACCTATAGAGCATCCTCTCCTTTGTACCCAAAAAGCACTTGATTAGATTTGAAGCTTTCCAGTTGTAGCTCCATGAGCCAGTAAAGGACACGTGTGGTTGGGCCTATTTTTTCTGACTGCATATTAACATGACTGTCAATCTTTTGTTTTGTTTTGTTTTTTGTTTCTCATTTATTTTGGATTGACATTTTAAAGGCACGATTGCACAGCATTCTCCCTTTAGTAACAGGATAGTTCAAGCTGCTCTTGGTGTTTCAGGCTGGTCAATGTTATTGTCATTATTTATCAGCTTTAGCTGCAGCTTTTTGCTGACTCTGCCATAATGTGTTCCCTTAAAAAAAATCACTTTTAAAACTATTATTACTAGCATATCTGTGTGCAAGTTTGCATGTGTGTTTGTGGTATGTGTACAAGTGTGCCTGTGTATGTCTGTTTGTGTGTGTAGAGACCACAGGTTGACCTTAGACTTCTTTTTGATTGCTCTGTGTTGAAATATATGTCACTGGAACCAAGAACTTACCGACTCAGCTACTCTAGCCATCCAGTATATTCTGGGGATCCTCTGTCTCATCCTTTCACTGGGATTACCGGGGGACTGTCATGCCCACCCAGCATTTACATGGGTTCCGGGGGCTCAAGCTCCATCTCTTACCATTCTTCAACAACTTTTACCCATTGAACCATCTCCCCGGCTCTGCCGCCCCTAAATAAGTTTTGAATGAATTATTTTTTTCCATTTGCTTCTTTCTCATAAAAGTAGAATTCTGAGTCACCGTAGACTCAGAGGTAAAGTTATCTCCTTTTAAAACCTCTTCTCGGGTTTGCTTATACGAACTGTACTAGTACCCATTGGGTGACAGTGTTTGTAAGCCCCTCTCAGTCCAGCATCGACTCTATACTACGTTGCTTGCCATCTCCTTTTACTGTTTCCTTGCCTAGCTTTTTCCCTCTCCATGTGAGTTAGGTGTGGTCTACACTGTTTTATTCCTTTCTTTCTTCTTTTGCATTAATATTCACTGGCCCATTTGTTAGAAATTCTCCCTTGAATTGGTACCTAGGATCTCTCCCTTGAGTCATATAACTTTAACTTTGTGCAGTGTTGATCAGGAATTTCCTCTGTAATTGTCACCAACATTGCCCTGGGCACTATAGTGAGTTTCTTCATGGATGAATGAAACTCAAGTCCACTGCAATATCAGATACAGTCGCTGGGAGGGCGTGAGAGTCAGGGCATCTTTTGGGTATTCTCATCACTTCAATAGCCTTACAAAAGGCAGAGACATGTTTTGGTCCATGAGAAAAGAATTCTAGTCTCCATTATGTCTGATCCCTTCACTTATTATCCAGCTGCAGTCAGGCAAGGAATCCCCTGCCCCAATTAGTGTACATTGTTATAAGCCGTGTTTACAGTTACCTGAACACGTGGACTTAGAAGAGTCTCATAGGGAAATTTGTGAAGTGGCTATTTCTAAGAGGCAAAGACCATGCTATATTGGAAATAGAAAACAGTAGCTCTTATGGGGCCTTCACTATGGAATTCTTGGAATGTTTGTACTGAAACGGAGAGAAGTTAACCATAGATAGACGGAAATGGCGTCATCTCACTCTACAGCTCATATCTTTCTTCTTTATTCAAGACTACACCCCAAAGCTTTCAATAGTTGCATTGCCATGCCACTTGTTCTGATGTTCAAAAACCTTACTGAGGCTGTGAAATTATTTGTGCTCTATAATCTGCTCATATCCCCCCTGTGGTTTCCCATGGGGAAAGGTTGCAATGGCTTTGTTCTTATGATGCAGAGCCACATACATATCTTTTCTGTAGAACAATTTACCATAACAGTCATTGTGGGTCCTTCTGAGAGCCGAGAGAGAAGTCTATCTTTTATACTGACATTTTGATAAAAAGAAGAAAAGAAATTCCATCTTGGTTTTGAACTTTGTAAAAGGAGAGCCAAATAACAGAATGCATCTTCAAACCCTGGGACTGTTTCTTTTCATTTTTGTTCTTTACTGAAGGCTTCTGTGCTCAGAGAAAGAGGGTGTTAGGATAGGTCAATGCAGCAGGAAGACTACTGTGCTCCTGAGGTGCCCACTGTGCACTGGTGTTCTTCAGCTAAAACGTCTCCCAGTCTGCCCTGTGGTGATGAGTCTTGGCTTTGAGACTCAAGCATCTTCACCACCAGCCTTTCTCTGGGATGACCCATACTGTTGTATTGGGGTAACGTGCTCCAAATCTTATTGTTTATTTTCTGTCTTCTTTGTACTGTCTGCCTATTAAAGTATGTATTCATATGTACTTACATGAGTGTGTGTCTGTGCCTAGAATGAGGAGGGCTGGGAGTGGGGCTGGGAGAACAAGGGAATCAAAACATTGAAGATAGAAAGTTGGGTTTGCATTTAAGACTAGAAGAATGTTGTGGGTAAAAAGTTCTTTGCCAAAGCAAATATTTGACCACTTAAAGTCCTTGAAAAGTCCTATTGTCTTCTCATTTAAGCATCTTGGAAAGTCCTGATCAGTGAGAGAAAATGAATGCAATCAGAATGTCTCACAGCTAAAGCTATAGCCTGGAGGAAGAAAATATAATATAAGAGGGAATACAATTGAAAGTCACCAATTAGACTGAACCAAAGAGAAGCATCTGATTAACAAATTAACTGTTTGGAGGGTATTCCAATGTCAAAAGACAAAAGCTTACCAGACGCTCAAGTGTTCCTTTTATCTGTCAACTCCTTATCTTGTTGATCAAACAGAGAATTGATGGTTTATACAGGTTTATGGAAGTGAAATCATCGTGTGTGTGTGTGTGTGTGTGTGTGTGTGTGTGTGTGTGTGTGTGTGTGTGTGTGT
>CAJQZJ010032952.1:1525307-1552534 GCA_907164525.1 Lophiomys imhausi
TATATATATATATATATATATATATATATATATATATATATATATATCGTTGTGTAACACTATTTCTGAGGGACATGAACAAGTGTCTGTTTATCCATGACAGGGAACCAATGACACAGAAGAATAAGGTTACCACCAAAGTTCAAGTAGGTGATGATAAAAAAAACTGATGAGTTTTTTTAGTATTACTTACAGGAGTATAGGTGGAATGTTACTTACAGGAACATAAATACCTCAAAAATATCTGTGTCCCTAAAAGCCTATGCGGCATGCATGATGATGGCTTACAAGCGCTGGAACCCTGGAGCTCATGGCATAACTAGTCGGCAGCTTCACAGGTTGGAGAGTGTCTCTTCAAGGCAGCTCAGTTGGTCTGAGCTTCTCCTAGGAAACTTGGCTGGTATGAGAGTAGTTTTGAGGACTCCTTATTACATACTACATCTGTTCAGTTTCAGGGACTTCCTAAAGCTTTTGATTTGTTTACTTCCTGAATCTCCCTTTGGTACATGATAAGTTTTAAGGCACATTTTTGCAGGACAGAACATTTTACCTCCTGTTAGAATATCCTGAGTCTTAATCAACTTCTTGCCAAGATGGGATGTATCAACTTGGAGGGAATTGGTAGACAACACATTTATACATAAATATCCAGCATATATAATACAAGCATGTATCTAACAATCTTCATTTGCCTATGTACATTGTATACACAGACGCACACAGTCACAAATGATGGGCCATAACATGTGTTAAGTTCCAAGAAGATGATGCAAGTAAGTTGTGTCATTTTTTAGACCATCCTATGAGATGTGTGGAAGCTAAAGATAACCCTTACCAGCTGCTTGGATTTCAGTTTAGCATGGTGAAATGAGATTCCCACAGGATAAAAAGTTCAATCAACTTGTTTCTGAGCACCCTGTTCCTCATTCCAAAGAAGTATGTGAAACAATGAACACACTATATTCTTAACAAAAGCACTAGCTGGAATAGAATTAGAAGAGGGGGCTAATTTAGGTCAATAGTGACAAAACATTAGAGATAGTGAGTTGCATTTTAACACATTGCAAGCCTTGACCTGTTAAATGTGTTTTGACCTTTGGCAGTAAGGAGCCACTGGAGGTTTATTTTGTAGGAGATTGATGTATGCAAATTATGTTTTGTGAAAAAGGATTACATTAGAAGCAGTCACAGTTGGAACACAAGGTTAAAAACTTGAGGTATGGAATGCAAACAGAACTGGGTGGTATCAGCCTAGGGAAGTTGTTAATTTATAATGGTGAGGCACAGTTATGGGGGGTGATCTAGTGAATGATTTTATATTGGGATTTGATGTGGGAAGAGACAAGGATCACGACACCTTAAATAATCATAACTGGGAGAAATCTGACAGTCAAGAAGGAAACTTGATATTGAGGAAAATAAATGATCTTTTGTGTATGCTGAGTACAAGGAAAAAAATCAAGTGAAAACCATATGATGTTGCTTTAACTTACTAATAACTCTTTTTACAATGTGTCAGGGATAGGGACATGAGTGACAGTGACACACCATTATGATTGAGATTCAGGTATCCATAATCTTCCCTTGTTAATTCTGAAACAGTAGAGGTCTGTTCAGATTTTCAGGGCACCATGAACTTTCTTGGGCCACGGTTCAGAATTTGTGGCACTATTTTTCCATTTGAAGCAGACCATTTTCTTCTTACTGAGCTCATTTACTCTAAACATTTTTACAAAAGGTTTAAAGTTGATACCCTTTGTCACTCAAAACAGTAGCAGGAGTATTTTCAATTCTAATACAGATTTTATTTCTGTCTATGTTATATGAGAAATTCTGGTAGTTTTCTAAATTAGTGAGGCATCTGTCTATAATTTTAGTAGAGATTTCCTACAGAATTTACATCGAAGTAAATGTTCTGGAAAGAATATTCTACAAGATGAGGATGGATGCTTTCTGAAGGCACTTTCTCATGTTACAGATTCTGGCTAGGATCACTTAGCATGTACTGTGTCTTGCTTCCACCTTTGTCTGCTTGTGGACAGATAAAGCTAGTTTGACTATTGATACTAAGGCTTACGCACCAATGCTATGGTTGTTTATGGTGTCATATCTAAGGATGGAATGACACAAACATAAAGAGGGTTAACTTGAATTGTTTCTACTTTCTACTACAGATATCTTAAACCAATAAGGAAATGCAAAACAACCACCACCACCACCATCATCATCACCACCACAACAGCCTACTCAAGACTAAAATAAAACATAAAACAATTTAACTTCAAATTTCAGATCATCATAAAAATGTTAGAGATTCCTACTATTTGGGATTCCTATTTTACTTCCTAGAGATGTAGCAAAGGGATAATATATTGTGGGCAATGGTTACGTTAAAATTTTTCTAACTTAGTAGTAGACGTAAACACCTTTTATGGATTTTTAAAGTCTAGATTTATGAAGGTCTAATCAACGTGTAGAATAGGTGTTTGTACTTGTCCCCAAATATGATACATTGGCATTTGAGGAAACAGTAGAATAGGAAGGGCACCCTTACCTTGCCTTGATCTCCTTTGAAACAACCAAAAAAAAAGATTTTCTGACCTTCATACAAAGAGAAACATTCACTCTGGAGCTGCTCATCCTGCCCTCTGAAGGAAAGAAACATCCTTGTCCTTCAACACATGAGGGTGCCAAGGAAAATCTGAGCAACTACCTTCCCCAGGCTCCCCTGGTTTATTATCAGTGGATCAGTCCTATTGATCATGTTTTACTATAAGCATTCAAGTCTTTCTCATCAAATGAAACACAAAGTATGAAGGTTTCCCACATTTCTTTGGAGCCTAATGTGTACAGGCCACTGTAATGTAACACTCACAATAATAGTAAGCAAAAGGGTACACTTTTCTCTTGTTTGTCTCTATTTGATTGTAGAGCTCTCAGCCATGAATGCATCATTGGATGAGGATGAAGTCTGGCCTTTGTGATGATAAAAGCCATCCTTTACCAGTGATTAAGTTGATGAGTGTGGATAAACAGTTCACTTAAGTACTACTGGAACTAAGCTGTGGATCATTTTCATGACCTTCTAAATTTCTGAGGTCTCCCTTTCTAGATGCCTAGTCCTTAACAGCCAAAGGTCTGCTTTTTGTTCCTAGTTTTCCTTTCTTTTTAGAGTGATGTATAAACAGACTCATCTAGCACGTAGGTTTGTATTCTTTGTTTCTTTCTTTCCCTTGGCCTAGTGTTTTGGGTGTTCATCCATGTTCACAATTGTGTTAGCACTTTGCTCCTTTTTACTGCAAAATTGAATTGAATTATATGGATGCAACATAGTCTATTTACAAGGGGATTTTCATTTTATTCTTCCTTTCTCAGTTTCAGTTATTATGAGTCAAGCTACTATATTTGCTTATGAGATGTCACAAGCTCTTATTTCTCTTGGGTAAATAACCAAAAGCATGGTTGTGGATAGCTAGATATTAAGTTTTTGTAAGAAATTGATAAACATTTTTTGAAAGTATTCATCCACACCAAACTGGGTACAGTGATGCATGTTCCAGCACTCAGGAGACTGAGGCAAAAGATTATACTTGAAGCCATCTTGGGCTACATAGTAAATTTGAGAGCCATATAGCAAGACCCTGTCTTAAAAGAAAACAAATGATCAAACTGTATTGTACTCATAATAATTATTTTTGAGGGTTGCAATTACTCTTTATAACCATCATCATTGTCTAGTATTTTGCAATCTTTATTATATGACTTTCATACATTTTATAAACAGTCTATGGGACCTGTCTGACTGCAAAGTTTTGTGACCACACTCAGTTTTCTGTAGCTCAGTTTTCATATGGTAAGGACAGGATAGGTTTATGCAAATCATTACTTCTGCTTAGAACTAAGATGTTGGATCCCTTTTTAAAAATTAAACTAATATTTATCTATTACTTATAATTCATGCCACTAAGGAATTTTTGTTCTTGTGGATGGGATGGACCAAGTAGCAATGTACTATGATAAGCAGTAAATCTCATCTAAAGGACAGCTAATTAGTTTAACATGCAGACCTTTCACTTTGAAAGCAGAACAGACTCTGGAATGTCATAGGATTATTAGATTTCATGCATGCAGGTGAGAGCATTTTCCCTTGACATCAGGGGAAACATAAAATTCTTTAATTCTCCATTGTCAGCTATGCATTCAACAATTCAATTCTGACACTACATCCTGGGGTTATTGCTAGTCTTGTGTGTTAGTTTGGTCCAACAAAGCTGCCTTTATTTAAGAGATGAGTAACAAACAGGATGTATAGTCTATTTACATTTCTGACAGGCTGAATAAATTTTGAGCAGTACATATGATGTACACTTCCATATTCAGGCTCAAAAATTCACTGGAATGACTCACAGAACTCAGGAAAACACTTCCCTTACTGTATCATTTTATTGTAAAGGATGCAATGAGTAGCAGTCATTTCTTCCCCTTGGAGTGGGGTTGAAAGTTCTTATACTTTCAGAGCATGGTGATTCATATGGCAATCAGCATCCATCCTGAAGCTATTTATGAGCCCACCAATACTCATTTCCTTAAGTTCAGTTATGATTAAAAGGTGCTCAATATGATCAAAAGATGCTACTATCACACAGAAAATAAAAAGGGCTTTAAGGAACTCTGTGCCAAGAATCAAAATCAAAGACTAAAAAGACATACACACACACACACGTTAGTTTATTGGAAAAAGTAATTTCACCATGCCTATGGTAATTGCTTCTAATTCTAGCTACTTGTGAGGCTCAGGCAGGAGACTTACAAGTTCAATGTCTACTAAGGCTCTAGAAGAGTTAAAAGCCAGTTGGAGAAACTTAGAATTTATCATAGAATGGAAAAAAGAAGAGGACTAGAGATATATTTTAGTGGTAGATTCTTGCGTACCATGTATAAGGCATTAGGTTAACTCAATACCTCTAAGACCAACCTACCAACCAATCAATTAACCAACCAAACAGACAAACAAATCATGCCAAAACTGTAAGTGAGCTTTACTCAGAGGCGCTTGATAGGTAGGAATTATATCAATGGGGTTTTGTGATAGAAGAGAGACTGGGTTCAGCCACAAATGTAGCATAGGTAGATGGGAATTTACAAGCAAAAGTGGGGTCAATAGTCAATTGTATAGTACCTAGATGAACCATTAGGCACAAAGGGTATTCTTGGCTAAACCTATTATTAACCATGATTCTTGTTGAAGACAGACCTAAACATCACCTAGGGATTATAAGGAATGGGGAAACTGATCAGCTATGATACTGAGAATGGGAGCATCTAGCTAAATGTTTGATCAAGATTCTGGATCTTGAGGAAGAAGCCCAAGTGTAGAGCTTAATTGAAATATAGAGGAACCTGAATAATGTTTGGTAAAAAGACTGGCCTTTATTTGACCTTAGGTTTGTAGAGGTTTGACTGCAGTTCACTTTCCATATGATGGTTTGTGTCCGTGATTAATGAAGGGGTTTCTGGTTTGATCATAAATTATCTAACCTCAAGCATGGCCCCTTAGTCATATTTATAAAGACTTTTACATACATTCATTCAACTGATAGGACATAAACCAGTCTCTCGAGGTTTCTTTATGCCTATTGTAATTATGTATTCTTGGAACTGAGACTTACTCACATCAGTCAGTTTGTCCTCTCCGTTTAGTAGTAAGTTTTTCTGCAGGCCCATGACCTGTCTAGTCTCAGATTCTTGACCTCTTCAGTGTTGTCATGTATGGCTTCCATCTCATTGAGTAAGATTTAAATACAATATAAATGTGATTGATACCAGGGATTTATTTTAAGACCAATTTCTCAGGGTTATTAGCAATTGTCTTAATGTTCACCCTTCCTTAAATTCAGATGAATTGTACCATTAGCATTTAGTGGATTATTTTTATTTAGTTGGGCTATAGAAAAAGCATTCATTTATTTCAGTGTTGAATTTTCCTTTCTTCTTTTTTCCTTCCACCCTCTTCCTCTTTCCATCCTCCCCTTCTTCCCTCTGTCACTTTCTCTTTTTTCCTCTGCCCTTTTCTTTTCCCCTGATTTTCTTTTTCTCTCTTCCTCATTTCTTTGTCTCATTTACCTGAGCTTTGTTCATTGTTACTTAAATTGTGGGTTGAAACTCAGGAAAGATTCTCAATTATTACAGAGAAACAGGAAGGAGGAAGATTTTGTTGCTACCTCGATGAGGTCACAGTTGAAAGATCATAGGAAGTTCTTGAAGATTAAGAATTAGAAAATAAAAGTGAATAGATGCCCCCAGTGCAAGAGGAAGCTCTTAGTCCTCATATGACTGTTGAGTAGAATAGGTGGGAGGGGGAAAAGGGTGAGAAGATGGGACCGGGAGGGGTGGAGAGAGGGGACTGTGGTGGAGCTGTAACTTGAAACAATAAATAAACATTAAAAAAGAATTAGAAAATAGTCACATTTAAATCACATGTATTTCATTTGATGTTTACAAGATATACACAATAGGATCCTCATCTGCTTTGCCTCAGGGAAAGTTTATAAATGTAAGAGTGGATATCAAGAACAAAATGTAAGAAAGAAGGAATTTTAAGGCAATTGAGGAATTTAAAAACAGTATAATCTTCTGTTGTTTTGGGGAGAACCAGCTATATATTTAGGAGAAAGTATGCAGAAATTATTTCCTTAATTGCTGTTTGGATTTTTGTAAAAATATCAGTGAATATGCAATTCATTTAATTTTTGCTTGCCATTTTCCAAAGGTGACTTTATTCTGTGATAAAGAGTAAACTTACAAAATCAATCATGTCAAAGTGCTGAAATGGAAGATTTTTTTTTTTTTGGCCTACTTCTAAATTACAATAAAATAATAATAAATTCAGGTATCCAAAAACAATTTTGTAAATTTATTAGCTTGGAGCTTATTTTAAGTAAAAGAAATTGAGTATGTGACTAAGTTTCTGGGATACAAAATAAGGAATTTCTATAAAAACTAGGAAAAGATCAGTTTTTCCCCTGAAATGACTAAAGTACTAGGTTAAATAGAGAAAAAAAATTCATTTACCCTTTTGAACCATTGAAAGCACACTACCAGCCAGGAATGCTAATATATCTTTCATGAACATGATATCTGTCCTTTATACAATATAGCATGTTTCACAGAAAAATAGTTGTCTATTTTTAGAGAGGGGAAATATCAGGGTTTTAGGGGACATCACTTATGTGACTCATGGAAAGTTCTGATGATTAGTGGAGTTAAGTGGGAAGTTCTACCCAGCACTGAGAAGAATGAGCCTCAGTTATTTTTCATTAGTAGGGACTCATTTCTTTTACTATGAAGGAATTATTTAATTTTTTCCATAGGGGTGTGTGTGTGTGTGTGTGTGTGTGTGTGTGTGTGTGTGTGTGTGTATTCACACATGCATATGAGGGTACCTTTGGAGACCAGAAAAGGATATTGGAGAAGGAGTTATGGGTAGTTATATGTGGATATCTTACGTGAGAACTGAAAACTGAACGTGGGTTCTCTGTGTCTCTAGCCCTGTAGTTTCTTTTCACAGTTTGGTTTCCACCTAACTACACTGGTTTCTATGTGTTTATGATTTCTTTTGAGTTTGGTCTTAAAAAACTTGTACCTTTGATCCCTGATGTATATTAGAGAGATGACTAATTTTTGGAACAAAAACTGTGCTTAGAAGTGATGATTAAAAGATGAACAGAAATAACTTCTTTAGAGAGTAAAATCTAATGGAAGGATAGCTGGAAAAAAAAAACAGTTGCAATGAATGAGGCTCAGATCATGCCATCCCATAACATAGTATCATGGCCTTTGGGGAAACACAGGTCTTTCTGACTTTGTCTTTGTCTTTCTCTCTTGAGTCATGGGATACAACCTACAAAAGATTTTTTTCTGGTCTTTTCTTAATTTCATCATAAGATCCTTATGTGAGAGATATCTACCTTCCAACTAGAAGAAAGGAGTGTCTTACATCTAAAGGCAGGAGAACTCAGACATAAATACGGGCACACAGGTCCGGTTAGTAGGTGCTTTCCTCCACTTCATTCCCATGAGATCATCCTCTATCTGCCCCACTTCACTTTGTCATAACTATCTATTCTCTTTATGAAATGAATCATGAAATACACAGGTTGTCCTGTTTCCATGCATCTTAATTTCCCCAATTTTCTGTAACTTATAAAATGTGTATGAGGCAAATTTGAAAGCATTTTTTTTTTTGGATGTGACATGGGGAATAGTGAAAAGGGTTTGGCCATGAACTTAGAGATGAGTAGGAATATTATTCTTTGTTTTGTTACACAATCCCATAACAGGGACAGTGATGTATCTAAATAGACTCCTGATTCAACCTAATTTGTTCATAGAGGAAAAATTTATTGGGGGAAAACCTCTAGTGAACGTGGGACGATAGATGCTATGTATAATTTAAACAACACTAAACTCAGTAAGAAAAGGCTGTCCATGTCTTTCTGGTATGTTTTTATCTCATTGAAAGGTGTAAAACAATAAAATCTTTCACCCTTCATCATCTTTTTGTGATCTAATGTTTTAATCTTCATTTTCCTGAGACTTTAAGCACTGAGAAAATGTTGAAAATCTTGAGACAGTAACCTACAATCCTAAGGAGTCCATGGAAGTCTTGCCCAAGGACTTCTGTGAGGACCAATGTCTATACCTGTAGAGTCTAAGGATGTTCACAGTGCAGCACAGTCTTTTTGCCATCATACAAGGTTATAAGATTTTAGATTATTCCAAATACAAGTTAATTTAAATCCACAAATATAGATTAGCATCTACTAATATTGTTTTCTTCAATAAACAAAAGACATAATAATGTGAAAGTTTTCTTTTTGAGTATAAGAGTATGAGTATAAGAGTATATTTTCTGGTATGTTCTTCATGGGAATACACACACACACACACACACACACACACACACACACATCTGTAACGCTAAAGACCAAATTATCACTGCAATTCTTTTAGTCTGTTTATATTTTTGATGTTTTAGTTGAACTGAGATCAGGCCTTGGATGGGAGAGGAATTTCAAATTTGCAAATCTCCCAGAAATAATGACCAAACAAAAACCAAAAAAAAAACCCTTTTATTTTTTTTAATAATTTATTTTTTATTTCTTCAAGTTACATCCCCTCCCTACTCCCCCCTCCATTCCTACCCTCCCACCCTCTTCCCTCTCAACCCCCCATCCTTTTTCCTTTTTTTTTTCAGTTTAAGGCATATCTTTTCCCCCCAACAGCTCCCCCTTTCAGTCCAACAAATGGTTCTTTCTCTTTATAACTATAAATACAATACAAAACAACAGAAATAAATAGGCCACAATTATGAGAGTTATATGGCTTAGCATACATTCCCAATGTCCAGTCCATATGTATTTGGCACCTGACTTTAACATTCTACTATCTTTTTTTTCCCTATATAATCAGATATATTTATCCTTCTCAGCTCTCTGAGGTGGTTGAAGAATAGACAGCTTGAGTCTCATAGCTAAATTTTGAGTTGTTTAGGAATCAAGAGGGCGTTCTAGATCTAAGAAGATGGTTATAATAGTGATGCAAGTTAGTATGAAAACTAAGTTAGTTATAGAAATTTAAACTCATGGAGATGGTTAGAAGGTAGAAGGTTAAAGTCAGGGGCCAAATATGTATGAACTGGACATTGGGAAGGTATACTGGGCCATTTAACTCTTATAAATTTGGCATAGTTAATTCTGCTGTTTTGTATAGAATTTACTGTTATAAGAGAAAGAACCATTTGTTGGATTGAAAAGGGAAGCTGTTGGCGGGGAAGAGGGGGGAAGGGCGGGACAGGAAGAGGGAATAGGGAAGGGTTTGTGACTGAGATGTATCTTGAAGAAAAAAAAATAAAGTACTTATATATATAAAAAAAAAAACCTTTTAAAGCCAGCATCACGGAACCTTTTGTTTTAAAATTATTCCTTAGTTGTGACTCCATTTGTTAGCATTTTGCCTCAGCTTATACATGCCTGCACTAATGCACATGCTTTCTGATATTTTGTACAAATTCCAACAACATTATGTTTTCACTGCATTCAAGTGGAATGTTCACTGGGTAATTGGGCTATGAGGAAATTTCCCTCAGGAACCATCTAAGCTCTATTGGTATTTTTCTTCACTAATGTTGGGGGAAAGCCCCTCAGAAGAGGCACAGCAAACATATGAGAGTTTTATTACAAGGCTTCCAGCATTTGGCCTTAGAGCAGGTCCAATTGACAAAGGTCTTCAGGATATGAAACATTCTCATTATAGTGTCATGGCAATATTACCGAAATTATTAACTATCCAAGTACAATGATGGATGTGGTAGGGTGGCAATGTCCTTGGCAGAACATATTGCTTAATTATCTTCTTTTAGTGGCAGCACACAGTCATGTTCCTATGATCAAGTACTATTTGAAATGAATATGAAACGAATTCATAAGGAGAGAATATTTAAAGATCGTATCCAATAAAAGCAGATTAAATGTCAGATCTTCATTGGGAGTTCTTTAATCAAAGTTCTCTTTGTAGTTTTATGACAAATCCTTCCATTTTGGCACTTGAATCAGAGACCTCTATGTCTAAAAAGAACTCTTCTTCTACTTGAACTGAAGGAAAACCTAATGATATTTAAAGGGAGGATTTATGGTCTGTGGGTAGGATCATGGGTGGAATTTGGAAAGCTTTTAATTTGATTGCTGGAGCTAAAGTGATTTCTGATCTTTTATAGGTTATGAAACCTCATGACTTAGTTTCCTTGTATATTAAAACAGAATATAGTAGGATAATATAAATAACTCCATCAGTTGCTTCTATAAGTAGTACATTACTAATATTTATTGAATGCCTTCAAAGTTTGGGTTTGGACTCATAATTTTCAAAAAAAGTCAGTCTCTTCAAATAAGCTATTTAATATAATTGGCAGTTTAATTAACTAATATCTGAAAAATATTTTAGAGTTGTATATAGGCTGTAACTGTATGCTAGACATATTTCAAAATAAATTTCAGATGTATTCTATCTTTTCAAGAAGAGAGTGTGTTACACAGGAAAAACAAAAACAATAAGAGCTCCAATAGCAGGGACCTTCAAGAATTTTCATTTTAGGCAGCATCTGTAAAGTATGGAATACCAAATAACATACCTCTGACACAAAATGAGCTAACTCAGCACAGGGATGAAAGTAGACTGCTCTAGTTGATTCTAAACTTGGAAATGATTTATTGTTTATTCTCTTTTCTGATATTGTTGTGAGGTTGTGCAGTAGAGGTGGAACATCACAAAAGATGAGAGCCAGAAACCAAATCTTCATTTATATCTCAGGAAATTATATGCGTTCAAAGTCAACTTATTCTTATCTGAAAAGTGTTTGAGTGCTGCTATCACCTTTAAATCCTTATGTTAGATTCAAATGTAGGAAAAATAGCCTCATAGAAACCCCCTTTTGTCTATTGATCTGTATCAATCAGGAACCTTCTGCATAGTAATCAGTGTTTCTATTAGTGATCATTTAAAAAAAAAAACTAAAAAACCATTGTGATGCAGTTCCAGGTCATCAAGGCTGGTGAGGTATGTTTAATTGGTTTTGATAATTAAACTTTAACTCTCATAAAATGAGGTATCCATGTCTTATAAATATTTATTAATTAAGACTTTTTTCATTAATTATAACAGTCTCCATCCTGGGTTCCTGCTACATGGCTTTTGTTACTTTTAAGGAATATTTAACATAAATTTTAATACTTGAAAAGATTGTATAATATGAAATATTGTGAAGCAAGTACTTATTAAAGTCCTAAAATATAAAGAAATGTTATATGGAATATACATGTATTTATGTATATTATACATGTATTTATAATTATACATGTACTAAGTCATTAAAGTAAATTCATATTTCGATATTGTATTGGGTATAGATCAGATATAGCAGATATGGTTCCTGAGAAGTTGCCTATGCTTTCCTTGAGAACTAGCCATAGGAAGAAGGACTAAAGGAATACATTTGAAGAGGGTGTGGCCCATTTCTGATAATCTGTATTTGGAATGTGTTGATGAAGCAATACTAGCCATACACAACTGTTGTGTATGTGTGTGTATGTGTGTGTGTGTATGTGTGTGTATGTGTGTGTGTGCACATGAGTGTGTATATGAGTGTGGACATGTGTATGAAGGCCAGAAGTCAGCATTAGGTATCTTCCCTCTTCATGCTCTACCTTACCTTTGGGACAGAGCCTCTCTCTGAACTTGGAGCTCACTGATGCAGCTAGGTTAGCTGGCCAATGAGTGCCAAGCATCCCATCCCATTGTCTTGGCTTCCCAATGAGTGCCAAGCATCCCATCCCGTTGTCTTGGCTTCCCAATGAGTGCCAAGCATCCCATCCCGTTGTCTTGGCTCCCCTGTGTTTGGACTGCAGGTGTTCTTGAAGCGCTTTACACAGGGCTAAGGACCCACACACATCTTCAGGAAAGCCCTTTACCACCTGAGCCATTTCCCCACCTCCGGTACACGGATGTTTTATGGAAACCACATTTTCTGTCATTTTATGTGAGGGCCCCAAATTTATATTACTTTGTATATGTGCTGCCGAAGCGAGCACATTTATATTACTTTGTGAAGTAAAAAATTAAGCCAATTATTTGAAAAAAAATCAAAACATATGCATTTAACTGTTTTCTACAGAACATGTAGTATGGAAACGTTGTCTCTAACTTTGTTGCACATAGAATCAGTCACCCAGGGAGCCTTTAAACACTCCCAGCGCCTTGCCTGTTCCCATAATAATCGATTTAGGACCTCTTAAAATATACAGCAAGGAAGTAAAGGACAGGGAAGAGTAGTGTTAAAAATAAACCACAAACCTCATAAAAACAGGCTTCGAAGAGGCCAATTATGATCTCATTAGAGAAACCCAGTCATGAAAACAAAGACACTCTGACAGTTCTTCGGCAGCTTCCCTCTTCTTTTTTTTTTTTTAATAATTTATTTTTTATTTCTTCAAGTTACATCTCAATCACAATCCCCTCCCTACTCCCCCCTCCAGTCCCACCCTTCCACCCTCCTCCCCCTCAGCCCCACCATCCTCTTCCATTCTTTTTTTTTTTTTTTTTTAGTTTAAGGTATTTATTTTCCCCCCAACAGCTCTCCCTTTCAGTCCAAATAATGGTTCTTTTTCTTATAACTATAAATACAATACAAAACAACAGAAATAAATAGGCCACGATTATAAGAGTTATATGGCTTAGCATACATTCCCAATGTCCAGTCCATATGTATTTGGCACCTGACTTTAACATTCTACTATCTAACCATCTCCATGAGTTTAAAGTTCTATATCTAACTCAGCTTTCATACTAACTTGCCTCATAATTTTAAAAATATCTTCTTAGATCCAGAACACCCTCTTGATTCCTAAACAACTCAAAATTTAACTATGAGACTCTAGGTATCTATTCTTCAACCACCTCAGAGACCTGAGAGGGATAAATATATCTGATTATATAGGGGCCAAGAGGGGAAGGGAGGAGCTTCCCTCTTCTTAAGAGATTATGTGATTCACAGAGTCTAGGTTCTTTTGTGAAATAAAATAAGAGGAGGCCATAGTTCCAGTTGAAAGTACTGGACTAAATGCCTGGATTTTTACTTCATATTACCTCTGTGGCACATTTTCTATATCTGCAAGTGGAAATCATTGTTGTTATCGTGTGGCATGCGGTAAAGGTTAGTGTGTTAGTGCTTTTGAGATTCTCTGAGTTGGTGAATAAAAGTGTTGTTGCCTTTATGGGTCACTTAGGAATGCACAATCAATCAAGGAAGAGGAGACTCAGCTCCAAGTAAGGAGTCACTCAGCACACTAAGGAGAGACTTCACTTACTGTGTAAGGGGACTCAGTATTACACAAATATTTGTTTTATAATATTTTGTATTGTATAATCTCTTCCAGTATTTAAAATATAATTGATTCAAGTGAAAAAATTTGATATTATCTCTAGCATCCATGCACTGTTTTTACACCCACCCCCAAACACTATCTGCCTTTCAAAGATTGCTTCTTTTCCCATGTGAAACTTTGTTTTTTTCTAAATGGTTAGCTAAATATTTCTGCAAGTGAATTGTCTTCTTTCCTTTTTTGTTTTTTTTTTTCTGTTGAGGTAATGTTTTCCACACACACACACATCAACTGTGGTTTTGTTAACTTATATAAATTCTATGACTTGTGTGTTAGTTGAAGAGCTCCCACTTTCTTGTTTATGTGACAACATGCTAGAAGACTTACTTAAGACAGACTGAATTGCCAAAGTTAGAGAAAGTGGTAGTGATTGAAGTATAATTTTGCTCTGGTATAGATTCTCTGCTGAGTATTTTGGAGATTAAAATATGATCATTCGTGCTGTAAATTAAGGCAAACTAAACCCAATTTAAAAGACAAGGTAATTTGAAATGACTTATATCAGCAATAAAGGAAGCTTAATTTAGACTGTGTCTTCTGTAATGGGATCTTATCTAAGAATGCATGTTTTACTGCACACATGAAACAACTGGGATGTGCTTTTGAAATCCACCAATACTTATGAATTTATGTCTAGAACCAGCTTACATTCTTTCCCAATAATTACATCAGGTTTTTATGGTCAGTGATAGGCTATTCGGTGAGAGGAGGAATTGTCCCAAGGTTCATTTTTGACTTTGATATAAAAATTTTCTTGATTCTATTGAATGCCATTGCTAGTGTAGTACATTCATAAAAAACTTGGATATATTCAAATAAATCTATAGTCAATAGGGATAAAAAAGTAATAATAGTCATCATCCAAATAGCATCAGAAGAATGTACCATTTACTCAGAGAAGATAAATGAAGAGTCTTTAGTGTGTCATGGTTGGGGTGACTATATCATTAAAGTTTCTCCAAAGTTCTACTTGAATGTCATAGATTTTTAACTTAGTTACCATGTTACTACACCAAGAATACTGTTATATTAGCATCTATAATCATCATAGTGTATTAACATAATAATAATAAAATAGTAATGGAATAATATGATTCATGATTTTCTAGTCTTTCAAATAGATTTATAGCAATATTGAGCATATTGGTAAAAGTATTGCGAAGATCAAATGGACAATATTTTGTAAGTTTAAAAAGTTTCTGAATATACTATAATTTAGCTGAAATAAGTACCATTTTATACGAACTGCAAACTACTATATGTAACAAGGTGACTTTTACTTATTTTGTATTATATTAATTATGTATCCTAATTTATTTTACTATCCTTAATACCTATGCCTCTTGTCCACCCTTTATTTTTCCCAAACCCCCAACAGTAGGTGGGAAAGAAAGAAGGTTAAAGGAGAAAAGGATGGAGTTCTCTTTGAGCTACTTCCTGCTGATTAGGGTGGTTGGATTCTTTGGGGATAATACCAGTCTCATTAGAAGTCCAACAAACCAGTGAACCAGGAGACCACAACAGGAAAAGCAAGCAGCAGTTTGAGGGAGCACCAGCAACTGGGAGACCAACAACGCTTTCTACCTTGCAGCCCTTTCTCTTCTTTGTAGAGCCTCTTTACTCTTACTTCTTTGTGGAGCTCCTTTTCTCTTTTCTTTTTGTAGCCCCCTTCTCCTCGGGACTCTGGCTTTTTTCCTCCTTTGTAGAGCCCCCTTTTCCACAGGGCTCTCTCCTTTGTATCCCCCTTCTCCTTGGGGGTCTGCCTTTTCCCTCTTTTGTAGAGGCCCCTCCTCCTCAGGTCTCTGCTTTTTACTCCTTTCTCCCAAGTCCTCAGAGTTACACTAGCTTAGCTGGTGAAACCATTAATATTTTATATATGTGTCTTAAGCAGCCTGCCTGGGATTAAACAAAAACATTCTCATAATTGGTTTTAATAAACTCCTACCACAACTAGATACACTTCTAGACTTTGATATCTTAAAAGGCAGTTCTTTTTACTTAACTGCTAACATTTTGTGTCCCTAGCTTCTAGAGAAGTACACATATATGTAACATGGGAGTGGATGAAGTTTCAATATTTGTGAAGTGAGTGGGAAAAATTATTCCATTAAAATATTAACACCAGATTTGAATTGAAGCAAGAGACTTGGAAGAAAGTCTTGGAGCCAAAATTTGGTATGACAGACACTCCCAGGAGGGATTTTTTAAAAAAAATTTTAAATAAACCCCTAGACACCTGCCTACATATCACCAGTGGGAAAATAAACAATCATCAGAAAATGGGACACATCAATTTCTGGAAGCACCAAAAACCTCTTTCTGGAGTCCTGTGATATTGTTTACACAGCATTTTGTTGACCATTTTCTGAATGGTATAGGAAGCAGAGAGAGAGAGAGAGAGAGAGAGAGAGAGAGAGAGAGAGAGAGAGAGCATTTTTGCTCAACCATGACATACACTGTGGATTTGGAATGAATGATAACACCCTCCTCCTCTCTCAAGGGATAGCTGACCAAGCATGCTTTCTCTTCTGCTTTTTGTTATCTAGAATGTCTAGAGGCGATGGACCAGCAATGTTGATGGGCATTGATTTGTTTCAGAAAGGAATTAACTCAGACTTTCAAGGACTGAGAAATGACTTCAATCTTTTTTTTTTAAGATGATATCTCATTTTCTGTGTTCAGAGATGAGAAAAAAAATTGGAGAAAGCCAAGGTAGAAACTCTTAGTTTGGATTAAATCTGAAGTAGATTTTTTTCCTTCGATACTGTGTTTACTAGTTGAAAACCTTACAGTGACGGTCCATGTTTTCTCGCTAGTAAGAGTTAGGACAAGAAAGTGGATTGTTATTTAGGTAGGTAACTACAAATTATTCATGTCATTATCTTTTCCCATTTTGGAGCTCCTCTTGGTAACTAAAAAATTGCTTTCATAAGACTATATAACAAACAACCTTGCAATTATATTAGAATAAATACTTTCCCATGAAGGAATAAAATGATATTTTAAAATGTTGCAAATAATCAAGGCAAGTAAAATTTGTGCTTTGAATATTTGACTGCAGTGTCACATTCTCCTGCTGGTGTGTTTCCAATTTTAGTGGCAGAGATAGATAGATAGATAGATAGATAGATAGATAGATAGATAGATAGATAGATAGAGATAGATAGAGAAACTGTACTCACAATCTCCCAACATTGGCTCCATTTGTTTAGAAGCTGTAATGGTTTTATGTTCATGATTAATGCCCTTGAAATTCCTTAATATTCTAAAATTTATTCAATAAGTTCCCAACCTTCAAAATCATGTCGAATGCATTCATGTTTTTTTTTTGATTTGTAAAGTGACAGAATAAATAACCTTAGCATTTATTGCAAATACTGCAAAACACCCTCTTTAAGGCAGTTACTAAGAATGATTCTAATAGGCAGTGTTTGGACAGTCCTGGTCGCTGTATCTTTACTTCATTTGCATTGTTAGAATCAGCATGGGTGACTGAAGAAAAGCATTATTTGCCTATACATTTTATTGGTCAATTCTACTAGAGTGGCTCTGGGAAGAAAAAGACAAATGATCAAATTAGATCACTAAGAGGGTGTTAATACTAAAAAGATAGAATTATTTTTATGAATACTATTAGCTGATACAAGTATTACATAATAAAAAAATGTTTCAAAGGTACAGAAAACAAAAATACTCCAAGACAAATGAACAAAATGGAACATGAGGAATAAGGAAAATATGTACAACCTTAACCTTGAGTATGTGTGTGATTGATATTAAATCTCTTCTTCATTTGATAAATGTCTAATTGTGCTTGCATATATTACATTGAATCAGTCTTAAATGTTCTCATAGTTTAGGGAGTATGAGTTTTCAAAAATTGTATACATTTCCTTACATAGTGCATCATTCATCTATACTGGAAATTCATTTTATTCAGTGTATGTGTTCTTTTCAGATGGTGTATACATACTTCATGACCATTGCCATAATTTCAGTTTAACTCTTCAATCAAATACTGTCTAAATGCAAATGCTGCTTTTATTCATTTTGAACTCTGTGCATGAAGAAAATCTTTATTAAGCCTGGAGTACTGACCAGATTTGCAGAAGATGAAGAGTTTCCTTAAAAAGGAAAGTTTCAGTGTTTGACTCTTACAGGTTGCTGGTGTACGGGCATCATGTTGCTTCTCCTCCTTCATTGGCAGAGCGAGCTGTGCCTTAGGTCCAAAGTCAGCAGCACCTGCCTAAACAGGCCTTCCTTATTGTATACATGTGTACTTCTGCATCACACATTCTACAAGAACTTCAAGGAACGTGGGTTTCTAGTGATCTCTATAGGATGCTACATAAAAATACAGGATATCTTGGGGCTGGTGGGATGGCACTCCTGGTGACCGGAGCTTAATCTCTGGAACATACATGGTGGGCAGAAAGAACTGAGTTCCAGAAGTTGTCCTCTGACCTTTACACACATACTATAGTGTGTGCCTGTGAACATGCACATTTACAAATAGACAGACAGATAAACAAATAAATAATAATAAATGCAGAGAAGAAAATTAGAAGCAAAGCACAGCACAGTAATTTCTCTCCTGTACTAAGACAACAACAACACAAACAAAAACAAGACCAAACACCCAACCAACCAACCAACCAAAAAAAGTCTCCCTGCGCAAATGCTACTGATGCTCTGAAAAATGGTGTGGTTCACACAACCCACTCCCGCTGTGAAATGTTCCTGCTTCCCACTGGCTAGAGAGTATGCAATGAGCTACATCTGGAATTGGTATTACCTACTTAACTATTTTGGTGTGATCTCAACATTGACAAAGAGCTAATTGTACCCCTTTAATATCAAATAGTTTTTCCTGTAGTTTGCTGTTATGCCAGTCACGGTATATTTGATTGATGGTTTCCTTCTAATCTCTCCATTACTAGGTAACACATAAATACACTTCCAAGAAGAAACACATGAAGCCTCTACCGGCTTCTCTCATCACACCTTCCAATGCCTGGATCCACTCAGGCGTGACCTATGGGATATTTTACTTCTGTTATAGGCTCTGAGGAGAAGGATGGGTCAGAACCTAGGAGGGATAGTGGTGAGGACCAGTCAATACCATATGTTACAGGATTCTATAAAGTCAAGTGATACTATTTGTCATCTAACTGATGGAGAGCATGACATTGGGGATGATGGGAAAGCACTGAAGAAAATATTATCTTTAATTTCCCCTCAATTTCCTGCCCAGAATATTGGTAATGCTGAGATCCATGTTCTTGTAAAGCCTATGTGTCCTTTTAAAATTTAATAAATAAAAGTAGGTTGGTGAATTAGAAGACAAAAATAAAACTTTTTATGTAGCATGTAGAGGTGGTGGAGAATTACTTGTATAATTCAGAAGTTCTTCATATTATTTTATTTTTATTTATTACTAGATGTACCAATTGTCTGTATTTATAGGGTGCCCTGTAGTATTTCAATACATGTATACATCATGGAATGTTTAATTCTGGATAAATGCATTTATCTCCTCAAACATTTATTATTTCCTTATGGTGAAAACATTTTAAAACAATCTTTCTTTTGGCATATATAGTGCATTGCCACCATGCATAGCCACCTTACAATGCCCTCTACTCTTACACCAGAGCACATTTCTTTTTATATTGTTTTAAAAATTACAATTATTGTGTGTGTGTGTGTGTGTGTGTGTGTGTGTGTCTGTTTATATGATGCATGTGTCATGGCTCATGTGTGAAGGTCAGTGGACAAAGTACAGGAGTTAGTCTCTCCAGGGATGGTGTGGATATGGGGGTATTGAACTCAGATTATCAGACTTGGCAGCAAGTGCCTCTAGAGGCTGATCCATCCTGCCAACCACACGATTTATTTCTCCTAACTGTATTTTATTTAATCTCATAGAATGTGAGAGCAGGGAGCAGCGAAAGGATGGGAGAACGTGGTCTTCTGATGTTTATGAGGAAATGGTTGTAGTTGTTAATGTGAGCAAGGTATTTCTACGATCACTGGAAGCTTGTGAAACAGCTGGAGTTTGAATTTCACCTCAGCCCAGTGTTCCCATGTCACAGCTGCAAGCAGCAGGGGTGTGAGTGCTGACCTCAGAGGAGGAAGTGATGTTTTCACAAATGTGTTCTCTCAGCTCTGTGATCTGCAAAAGTCCTAGAGTAGCCAGGAGTTTTCCCCATTTGTGTTCAACTCCACAGATGTCAAGATAGGATGATGAATTCCCTGAAGACTATCCTAGGTTATCAATGTATCTCTGTCCTCTGTCCTGAGTTCATGTCTTTTCTGTTGTTATAATGGGCCTGCTCACCCCACATGATGTCACTGACATTTTTAGTTGGATAATCTTTTGGTTATTAGGTGATTTATTTCTATTATAGGATGTTTTATCCACATTCCTGTCTTCTACCCACTAGGCAGCAATGGCTTCCTTTCCAATTGTGGCAATCCAAAATGCTCACACTATCCTAACAGTTCTACATGGGAGGAGGGTAGAAGTATCTTCAGGTGTGAGCCTGTAGGGAACTCAAAAGATACTTATTAATCTATATTTGTAATATATGCTATTATATAATAATATATAACAATAATAATATAATAAGATATATTATTAATATAATATATAGTATAAATATAGCCATTTACTAATATAACAGGCATTCATTCTGTAGCTACTCTATACACCTGTGAACAACAGCAAGTATATTACAAAATATCCCAGGATCTTTTTATATTTTTACTGGCTGAATTTCAGAAACTTAAAATATATGCAAGTTTAGGATTAGGAATAGAATTTCGAAGGTCTTAGAGTTATGAAGGGTTGGGGAAAACATACTCAAAATCTGGTATCTGGTCAATGCTCCTCTGATCCTTAAGCCCAGGGTGTCAGTGGAGGTTCAGACACAAGGACGCTCATTTGTCACCTTCTTCTGGGCTGCTCAGAGAACAGTAAGGAGATACTGCTTTCTCCTGGCACACTGAGTGCTGGTAGGCTCTGTGTCCATAAGCAGAATGATTATGAACTTTGGTAATGAGCTAAGCCAGCTGAGACTAGGTGGGTGGACTCTTTGAAAGTGTGTGTAGATTCATTACCAGGCTGTCTTCAATAGACTAAGCCCTAGGATATGACACTTAAAGTCAGCAGGCCCAGGAAGAATGCTACACCTCTTTAAACTGCAGCCTATGGTGGAAAAATAAAATATGAGAATGAATTAGTCTTTGGGGATTAATTACCAAGTTGAGATGCAGATGGAATTTCAGCTAGTAGCAACTCCACATTATTTTCCTATGCTTCACATGGCTCCTTAGTCTATATTTTTAGTGTTTCTGCCTACTAACTTCATTCTATCTCCTGTTATTTCTAATATGTCTCCAGCGATGTATTTTCAAGAAGGAATTCAATTACCTGGACAGACAGATGTGCTAAATGGCAATTTGACGGTTATATCTTTTCCTCAAGTTGATTGCAAAGCTGACTCACTATTCTAGTGCTGCAGCTGTGGGGGGAGAATCTCTGTCAACAAGCTGTTAAAAATGAAACCTCATAATGAGGGAGTAGACATGAAACACCGAGAAACTCTTTGTTCTTACTGATTGCCAAATTTGCATTTAATTGGCACCATTTTATTGAATTTTTAATAGAATGAAATGAGATTTTAATGTAATCTCCTAGAGTTTATACCTAATTCAATATATTAATTTACTATGAATCTTTCCTCATTAATTTATCTTGCATGAAAGTATGCAATGAAAAGTTTTCCCAATTGCCAGTTATTTGTAAACTTTAAAAATTTTTTTTTTCCTGAGGAATTTTGTTACTTGCAATGGGAAAAACAAAGGGCAATCGTTGAGTACATGTGTTTTTGAGATGACGTAAATTTGTATTTGTTCAAATTTCATGAGCTTGGGGGTTAAGTCTCGATGATTGCAGCCCTTTAGAATGATTAAGCAGTATCAAGAACTTTATGATAGTGTGCCATGGTTAAAATCTGAAACAAGTGAATGGCTGGTGTCGTTTAATAGCGCTATCTGAAATGGGTCTCTTTGCAAGCCTTGTGTGTAACTTGCACTATCCAATACCGCTTTTTAAAGAATTTGATTTTCTCTGGGAAAAATAAATACTGAGGAGGCTTTTGTCTCTTTACCATAGCATGAGTATTTTATTGCAAGGCATTTCTAGCATTAATATCAGACTTCTCAGATAAGGAAATTAGTGAACAGCAAATGTGTACTGCTACATTTTAGTAGGAACAAGAAAAAACAAACAATCTTGAGTTTCTCAGAGGAAGAGCATAGGAAACTCATATAAAGAGATTTAGGAAGACTGCACTGGTAGAACATATTTGAATAGTATGTACTGTAGTTTTGTGTCTAGAACTTAATATACCTCATAACCAATTCATGCTCTTAACTGATGAGGCGCTTAACTAATGCGCTCATTTTTGAACTATTCTAAGAACAATATGGAGATATAAGTAAAAATCACTTATAGTTTTATACCCAAATAAAACTACTGGTGGCATTTCGTTACACACACCTGCTTCTCTGTATTCAGCAGTTAAACAATTATGAGCCCAAAGTATTGTTTGAAATATGTATGAGTACTGAGCATATACAAATTTTTACTGTTATTGTCTCCAAAACAGTAGCAATGAAATCAGCACTTGAAATGTACTGAATATATGGGTATGTGTAACAGTATATTTTATTTATCAAACATATTTATTACTACTTAACAATTGCCTATAAAGTTCCTAAATCCTAAAACTGGAACCCTAACTCTAAAACCTAATCTATAACACCCTAATACCTATAATACAAACAATTAACATTAACCTAAGGTTTCTCAATAGGATATTTTCCTCTGGGCATCGATCTTTATGGATGGCTGTCCTTCATCAAATCTTTCAGTCCCAAAGTCTCTGAATTTCGCTTGCCAGATCCCAAGACAGTTTATCAAGCAGGAACTGCCCTTGCAGTCCCAGAGTCCAACCATCCATCAGATGAAAACTTTATTAGGCTCACCATTTAGATGCTTTAGACTTGCAAGGGTCTTACTTCAGTGCTCTGTCCAATCCAAAGCCCCTGGGCTCCGAGGGGAAACATCTCCTCGCTTAGACACTCCAGAATACCAGGGAGAATCCTTCTTAGATCCGTAACACGTCGATACAAGAGAATGAAGCCTCCCAGTGAGACTGTGATATGAGTTTCTCTGCCAGACCAGGAGGAGGTAAGACAGAAAGAGGAGCCAAACCTCTGTCTACGTGAATCTTGACTTAAATATCTTCACCTGTCATAATAAATTGGCAACATGATTTTTGGCAGAAGGTTTTTTATGCTTCCAAGTCATGCCCCTTGGCTCCGTCCTTCCAAAGCATTTTGCAGAGGGCTGAGAAACAACAGGCGGTATGGAGATTGTGCAATTTGGGGGCGGGCACCTCAGGGCATGTCCCCGCCCCTAGTCCTATGATCAAAGAAGTCATCCATCCTTGGCAGGTTCCCATGGACATGTCATGTAGGGCGTAAGTCTTTTACCTTAAAGTCCAGGCTTTTTCTATTCCAAGTGCCCTATGCTATCAAATGCTATCTCTAACCACAGGTATGATTTGAAGTATATGAACAGGATGTGCTTAGATTAAGAACTTCATCATTTTATACAAGAGGATAAAATGATTAAGGATTAAGGATTAAGCATTCATAGATTTTGGTAACTGTGGGTGTCTTGTGTTCTCTCTCCTACGGATATTGAGAAATGATTGCATTCAATGTGGACTTTTTTTTTGCTGTGTGTTTCATGTAATATGGGAGAAAAATCTACCTGTAATATTTTGTGATGATTTTTTTTTTAACTCAGCACTATATAACTTGCTAGCAGACAGGTCAGTAGAAACTTTCCTTTAGTAAATGACTGCATGTATCTATTATTATGATTCTACAAAAATATATTTAAGAAATATCCTATGTCGTTTAGTTTGCATTAAGTATTTTCACTCAATTGAGTCATACCATGGCCTTTTTAGCATGGGCAGTTTTGAATATCACATAGTGTTAAGTGTAAGTTTTACTGAGTTAGGCATGGTCAGGCAAAGAGCTCTCAGGATGATTGCAACTTGAAATTTTATGGTTACTCACAACTTTAGGAAGGACTGGGCATGTCCTGTCCTGCTGGATCCTGTCAGCTGAGCCCTGTAAGCCTCTGGAGTGCTACTCTGTTCAGTCTTACACAGCTGGGGTGGGGGTGGGGTCAGTGGAGGCTGAGCTCCCACAATAAGGAGAAGCCCACCCCAGCTGTCACTCACTGATGCTCTGCAGTACATGAGCTTGTAGGTGGTCTTAATCTACTATCCAGAGCTAAAGTGTTTCTCCTGGAGCTGTAGATATTCACAGTGCCAACACATTCAGCTTTACTGCCAGAACCTAACTTCCAGGAACAGTATAAATGGCTGGGAGAAGGGGGCGAGGGAGGGAGAAATGGAAGCATCTAACATTGTTTCTTTTTTTGATAACTATTGGCTTGCAGGAAGATAGAGTTAGCTCAAGATGAAAACTATGTAGCTGTTTTTGAAAGTCTTCATAGTGTTGAAGCCAAAGAAAAGGACAGATGCTTACACAGACTGGATAAATGCCTGTCACTGACTGGCTATACAAATTGACTATTTTCACCTATATCTAAGTGTGGGTCTCTCTCTTTTGTCACTGATGTGCGACAGTTGCTGGGTCTCTTCATTCTATTTACTGCACCAGGCAATCCTTAAACAGTAGTTGAAGTATTTTAAACTGTTGATTTTCTTTTTTTCAAGACAGGGTTTCTCTGTGTAGCCCTGGCTGTCCTGGACTCACTTTGTAGACCAGGCTGACTTTGAACTCACAGAGATCCTCCTGCCTCTACCTCCCAAGTGCTGGGATTAAAGGTGTGCGCCACCACTCCTGGCAACTGTTGATTTTCTAAAATGGTTTTACTTCATTAGAAACAATGACTTGGATTCATCTCCAGGTGAGAGAAACAATGGCTAATTTGAGGTACAAATAGGGTAGAATATGTTGATTCTGGAAGAGAACTAAATCTTTTAAAAAATGAGAAAAGTTGTAAGAAAATGAAATTTATGAATCTTGGTTGGACATAAATAAGGCAAACATCTTGTTGAATCTGTTATTTTCATGTCACTGAGGAGTGCTATAGAAATGTTATGATATGCTTTAACCAGTTAACCATTTTGCCATTTTCCCAAATAATTTCTCTTATTATTAATTAATTAATTGATTGATTGATTTCTTCAAGTTACATCTCAATAACAATCCCCTCCCTACTCCTCCTTCCAGTTCCATCCTTCCACTCTCTTCCCCCTCATCCCCCATCTGCCTCCTTTTTTCTTTTTAAGTTTAAGGTATATCTTTTTCCCCCCAAGAGCTCCCCCTTTCAGTCCAACAAATGGCTCTTTCTCTTATAACAACAAATATAATCCAAAACAACAAAAATAATTAGGCCACAATTAGAATTATAAGGCTTAGCATATGTTCCCAATGTCCAGTCCATACGTATTTGGCAACTGACTTTAACATTCTACTATGCAACCATCTCCATGAGTTTAAAGATCTATATCCAACTCAGGGTCCATCCTAACTTGCATCACAATTTTAAAAACATCTTCTTAGATTCAGAATACCCTCTTAATCCCTAAACAACTCAAAATTTAACTATGAGACTCTAGCTATCTAGTCTTCAACCACCTCAGAGACCCAAGAAGGATAAATATATCTGATTTTATAGGAAGTACAGAGCCTGCAGCTTCCCAAACTAAGAAATGACATACCAGTGGTTGCCTGGACAGTTACCATTTTCTCTCCACACATTACAGCATCTCTCCACACATTCAGTCGTTTGGCTCCGTTTCTCTGACAGACATTGATTGCCAAAACGGTTAAGTGGTTAAAGCACTTGCTGCATTGCTAGAAGATCTGCAACCCATGTCATGGCCTCCTTTAAGTACAGCTCCAGGGGATCAGATACCTTTTCTGGCCTCCGTGGATTCCCACACACCTATGTACATATATACCAACAGACATACAGTCATGTATATAATTAAAATATATCTAAGAACAAATTATTATTAGGCATAGCACAAAGTAGGAAAGAAAAGGAAGTGACTTTGGTGTTTAGACAGAAATGAGACAATCATGGCAGATGACCCTAGGTAGAATCATAGAAAACAGAAATCATATAGCACAATTATAAACAAATTATGTACAGCGTAAATGCATACAGAAGAAAAGACATTTGGAAACCACTTTTCAACTGACAGATTCAAGTTGTGGTTCTGATGCATAGCTGCATGTACTTCTTTCTCCTCCATGGACCAGTTTCACCAGGAATATCGTGGGCAACAGCATCCTCACCATCAAAAAGAACAGCAGCCCTTATTTACTTCACAGCAGATTGGAATAATCTGTGGATGTTTCTTAAAAGAAAATGTGAAGACAAAGTTTGAGAAGAGTGTGAGGAAATACTGCACATAAAATTAGCATAACAATATGATGTATTTGTGAAGTTTAGGCATAATCAAATAATGTCACAATATGGAGAGCAGCTGACTAGCCATGCTTCATGAATCACACTTTCTGCATTTGTGAGCTGTTCTGCTCCTTGTTCTTCAGGAAGCCATGATTATGGCTTGCAGCAATTCTAAAAGCCCTTGAAAATATAGCATGTTTCACAATCATGACAGTGAGCACCACTCTTAGCAACAGTTGTTGATTGTGGAAACCACCCTGTTGTCAGTATCAACTGAGTGTGGAGTTTTGATACCTGTATGAATACCAGTGGTCTCATTTACTAGACCATTGCAATTTAGGATCTTATATTAATATATGGAAAGAATTAAAGCTTGTGTTCTAAAATATTCCTTCATTGCTTGTATAAATAAAATTGTAGAATGACAAGAAACAGAAATTACTGTTCTTAAAATTATAATAATAACATCATGGTTACTTGCTATTTATGATGTATTTTGAACTCATAACTTTTAGTAGTTTCTAAAATATTTGTCAATGAAATTGTATGAAGCTCAAAATATGCCTTAAAATAATTTGTTAGAGCGAAGATGGCGGCGACCTACACTGACGCATTCTGAACGCGGGGAAAAAAGAGCCATAAAAAACACAGAGTTACTGGGCACTGTGCAAAAACCGGAGGGGCTAGACCCCCCC
>CAJQZJ010032952.1:1557534-1638649 GCA_907164525.1 Lophiomys imhausi
TGGTATGTTCTTTCTTAGTTTTGGAAGCTGCAGGCTCTGCACTTCCTATATAAGCAAATATATTTATCCCTCTCAGGTCTCTGAGGTGGTTGAAGAATAGACAGATAGAATCTTATAGTTAAATTTTGAACTGTTTAGGAATCAAGAGGGTGTTATAGATCTAAGAAGATACTCTTAAAAGTGTGTTGCAAGATAGTATGAATGTTGAGTCACATGTGGACCTTTAAACTCATGGAGTTGGGTAGATAGTAGAATGTTAAAGTCAGGGGCCAAATAGGTATAAACTGAACATTGGGAAGGTATACTGGGCCAATTTAATCTCATAAATGTGGCATATTTATATCTATTGTTTTGTATAATACTTACTGTTATAAGAGAAGGAACCAGCTGTTGGACTGAAAGGGGAAACCTCTGGAGGGAAGAGGGTGGAAGGGCGGGTTAGGAAGGGGGAATAGGGAGTGGTTTGTTTCTGAGATGTAACTTAAAGAAAAAAAAATAAAGTATTTATAAAAAAAAAAAAAAGAGAGATGTTAGGAAAAAAGAAAGATACGTCTTAAATTTAAAAAATTTAAAAACTTGTATCTGTGTATGGGATCTATAGTTTATCTATACTATTAGACATCATATCTTTGCACATATATAGTATTGTATTGTACATGTATGCATATAATTAAATTAGTTTCATTTGAAAAAAAAATAATTTGTTAATGAGCAATGTAGAGGAAAGTAGAGATGAAAGAAGAATGTGATGATTCAAGAAGAAGGAAACATGTTGGAAAATATATTTGCACTCACCATACAATTATTTCCACTTTGTATGTTATTGATACCTTCCAGTTTTAAAGATAAAATCAGATTTCAATTAGACATTCCTCTTCCAAGTCTTTCTTTAATCACCAGCTATCAAAAGTTCCCATTTAAAAAAATTATGCTTAATGTCTAGCTCTAGATATTTGCTTTTCATTCCAAACATCTGTTTAGTCAGGCAACTTAAGTTTGGTTCTGCTTGTGTATGCCACAGAGTCTTTCAAAATGAAGAAAATAAATTATTATAAATTTTATCACACAAAAAAGAAATGTGGAGATGTGGGAAAGTCCCATAGCAAACTTCTAATCCTGTCTTAGTGAGCTGGTGAGTCCCTCTTTTCTTTAAACAGGGCTGGGATCCCTTAGCTATACGTATATGGACTTGAATAGTGGTATTCTAGAGTGCTCGGGATGCTGTAACTAGATGGTGATGACTCCAGAAACTGCTCACTTAGAAACTGATGAATGAATTTGATGTTGCTGTAGCGCATAAGTACGCAATCTCTTTTATTAATTCAATGCCAGGTACTTTGTGTTAGTTGACAGTGGGTTAGCAAACATAAAGCAAAACCAACCGTTTTAGTCAGGGATCTCTAAAGGAAGAGGACTGATAGAATGAATATATATTTATTAATATATATTAAGAGGGGATTTATTAGACTGGCTTACAGGATGTGGTCCAGGTACTCCAATAATGACTGTCTTGTGTTGGAAAGGTTGAGAATCTGGTAGTTGTTCAGTCCGCAAGGCTGGGTGTCTCAGCTGCCCCAATCTGGCTCTGGAGTCCTGGAGGATTCCTGGAGAGCTGCTGGTCTTCCACTCTATTTTGAAATCCTGAAGAAGCTGGATTTAATACTGGCCTCAGCAGCAGAACACACAAGCTTGCCAGTGAGATGAGGGCAATCAGGCAAAGAGCAAACCTTCCTCCTTTTGTGTTCTTTTATCTGGGTTGCCACACTGGGTGCTATCCAGGTATAGGTGAGTCTTCCTGCTGCAAATAATCTGATTTAAAAATCCCTCCCAGGAGTGCCCAGCATCTTGGATCCCAGTTAATTCCGATATCAGTTGACAAGTCTTCATACCAATCTAATAGACCAAAGCAAGTAAAACAAGCAGTTTTGTTCTAAATCCAGGTAGCTTTTGGTCCCTCCAAGACAGTTTGAGAAGGACTACTTTAGACTCCTTAAATCTTAGTCCTTTGGGCTCATTCCACCTTGTTCCACAAAGCTTCTCTGAGAACAAATTTAAACTTTACAGTTGTGTGTGCATGTGTGCATGTATGTGAATGTGTGTGAGTGTGAGCGTGTGTGTGTGTGTGTGTGTGTGTGTGAGAGAGAGAGAGAGAGAGAGAGAGAGAGATGTAGAGGTTACTGTGTGTGGGGTCCCTAGAAAACTTTGGGGAGTCACTGCTCTCCTATTATGTGAATTCTGGGTGTTGAACTCAGGCCAACTGGTTTGTCGGCAAGCACATTTACTCACTGAACCATGTTGCCTACTACTTGATGGTTGTTTTTGAAGAGCCAAAGAGCAGAGAAAGCAGAAAGGACAGGTAGAGTGAATACATACAGAAGGGCCTTGAAAGTCCTCTGTCTATTTGCATAGAAAGCTGGCCCAGTCTATGATGTCTCTCGTGGACCACTGTGATTCCCTCTCAGGAAGGCTTGACAGTCAGATAATTATATAACATCTGAGGACATTGAAACCAAGACCAGAATATAACTCACATGTGTACTTCAGAGCACACTGTGAGATTCACACTCCCACTATGGAGCTTAAATCTTCCCGACATTGATCCCTGTCCTAAAACAACCATGAACATAAGGGCCAGAGGTTATTATAAAAAAAGAATTCACTTATAATTGGATTTTAGCCATGTAATACAGGATAATTATCCTACAATCAACACATCAAAAGGAACAGGAACATAGACCTTGTTACCTCTTAGTGGAACAATTTGTCCTAATAGAGTTGCCATATAGGCCCCCAGTGCAAGAAGAAGAAGCTCTTAGCACTCATATGACTGCTGAGCTGCAGGTGGCTGATATGTAGGGGCAACCCAGTCTGGAGGGGTAGGATAGGTGGGAGAGTGTGGGAGAGTGAGAGGGTGGGACCGGGAGGGGTGCAGAGAGGGGACAGTGATGGAGATGTAACTTGAAGTGATAAATAAACAACAACAAAAAAGAATTTTTATTCTTTGATCTACATGCAATGGCCTGAGACTTGATTATAGCTCATAATTGTAAATACAGCATTGAAAACAACAAGGCATCTGCCCTATTGAAAGCAAAAATAAAAGCCCATATTGTCTGTAAAGATAACATTATTATCTATGTCATTTCTTTTAGTTAGATGAAGCAAAGTTCATTACATGCTTAGCTTCTACAGAACAGTTCCACACATAAAAGTTGGAAAATACACAGATGAAGGTCAGTGTACAAAGGCTTTGTTATCTGGATAAATGTAACATAGTTTGCTTTTATCTGGCACATTAGGAAAACCATAAATAAAGAAACCACAGTGAATTAGGCAAATTAATTTGGCTAATTAGTAGCCAATCACCATGCTTGACAATCTCTTAATATCATTTACAACTTTTGGAATACATGTTAGAAGAAATGATTCTATTTTCAATCCATTCTACTTAAGTAATTCCCCTTCCTGTTGATTAAGCATAAAGACTAATGGGTCCTTTTTGTTATTTTCACAAATAAATGTCTTACTGGAATATTTCAGAAAGTAGTTATGCAATTAAACAGAGGACTATCAGTGTACCCTTAAGTTTGGGTTCCATGGATGGGTATTCATTTAAACTATGTGTGGCATTATTTTTATTTGCACATTTTTATAAGAAAGTTTAGAAAATTAATAAAAATAAATCATGAAATATATTTGAACAATCTTGTCTCATATGGTGCAGACTTTCAGATCTAATTATGTTAAAGAAAGCTGTTCATTTTATTTTCAGATCAGAATTTTTCTCTCTGAATATCACCATTTAACTCTAACTGAAAATGGAATATTGTTCCTTTTTTCATTTTATAGTGAAAAGATGCAAACTGGGGCTATCTTTATCTTGTTTCTACACTGTGCTACATGTGTGTAGCTTTTATCAAGTCCTGTTGCTTCTTTCCTATGAGCAAATGTATTTCTAGTTACTTATTCCCTCAACTAAATGTGCAGGAAATGGGGCAACAAATGGATTTCTGTCTCCTTCCCTCCTTCTAATCTCTTTTTGTGCATTGCAAAGAGTTTGTTGTCAATTTCTCCCCTGTGCTATTTTCCATCGCAGCACATTAATTCCCATTTGAATTAAATTAACCTCAACTTCTGACTTAGGAGATATTATCTCTATGTCCTCATGTTTCATTAGACATCAACAAAGTGTGTCTGAAGAAATAAACAGCACCAACAAAAAATCTACCAACTCGAAGCACTTCTACTACAATTACTATCTTGACTTATATGCATATGAATCTGGTTGGTTTTCTAGGGATAGCCATTATTTTCCCACTTTTGGAATGCTGGGCTGTGCTTCATTATTTTTGCTCTTTCTCAATGTAGTTGTCAAGTGGTCCTGAAAGCATATGATGATAACTTGATCTTACAAAGGAGTTCAGTCTCTATCATCAATCTTGAAAAACAGCTGATCCCTAGCTCTGAGGTTGAAGAATCTGATGATGGGGATGAAATGCAGGGATGATGTGAGTGTCTCACATCTACAAAGAAAAATAAGGAATAGCAAAAAGGTTGGTTGGAGTTAGACAGGATGTTAGTGATCTAGGAAAAGATGAAATAAAAGATCACCCCTCAAGGGGCTGGATGCTGGAGAAAAACCAATTCGAAAAAGAGAGACAATTGTCTGCGAAAGAGAGCAATGTTCAAAGGGAAACCTGGAGATTTTCTGAGATTATGAGGCTAATGACAGCAGTGTTTTGTATGATAACTGAGACCATGGTATTGTCAAGGAGAGAAAGGAAACTCAAACAGGTTAGGTAACTGACTCCTGGGAATCTTTAGTTAAGATTCTGTGGTGTTATTAACAGCTAAAACGCATCATTTTATGCCAGAAAGTGGGAAGATAATAGTTTAGCCTTATTGAGGTTGGAAAATATAATTAATAAGTCATAATTTATTTAATGCAAATTTAATATTTTAATTATAACTATTATACTAATGAAAGTATTAGTGTTTGCTTTGCCTCTTATTTTACTGGAGCTTAAATAAGTAGATACAGTAGCATGTAGTTGATACAGCATCATGAACAACATATATATAAATATATATATATATTTGTATGTATATATACACACATCTGCTACATGTTTTTTTTAACTTGTGTTTTTATGTTAATCAGCTTTTTATCAGACGATTAGTCATTTGTAGGTTTTCTTTTTGTTTGTTTATTTAATACTTCAAGTTACATCTCCATCACAGTCCCCTCTTTCCTCCTCTCCTGGTCCCACCCTCCCACCCTTCCACCCTCTCTCCCCTCTCCTACCTATCCTACTCTTCAAGAGTGGGTTGTCCCTACATATCACCTCCCCTCAGTTCAACAGTCATATGAGTGTTAAGAGCTTCCTCTTGCACTGGGGGCCTATATGGCAAGTCTATTAGGGCAAAGTGTCCCACTAACAGGTAACAAGGTCTATGTTCCTGTTCCTTTTGGTGTGTTGGTTGTAGGATGGTTATCCTGCACTACATGGCTAAAATCCAATTATAACTGAATAGATGCCATGTGCATCCTTCTGAGTCTAGGTTAGCTCACTCAGGATGAGCTTTTCTATTTCCATCCATTTGGCTGCAAATTGCATGATTTCATTTTTTTCTGATAGCTGAGTAGTATTCCAGTGTATAAATGTACTACATTTTTTTTTATCCATTCTTCAGTTGAGGAACATCTGGGTTGTTTCCATTTTCTAGCTATTACAAATAAAGCTGCTATGAACATAGATGAGGAGGTGTCCTTGTGGTTTGGTGAGGAATCATTTGGATGTATACCCAGAAGTGGTATGGCGGGGTCTTGAGGTAGAGCTATTCCAAGTTTTCTAATATATCACCTGACTGATATCCATAGTGGTTGTATAAGTTTGCACTCCCACCAGCAATGGAGGAGTATTCTCCTTTCTCCACAGCCTCACCTGCATGTGCTGTCATTTGAGTTTTTGATCTTAGCCATTCTGACAGGTGTGAGATGGAATCTCAGGGTCTTCTTGAGTTGCATTTCTCTAAGATTAAGGATGTTGAGCATTTCTTCAAGTGTCTCTTGGCCATTAGAGATTCCTCCTTTGTGAATTCTCAGTTTAGCTCTGTTCCCCATTTTTTGATTGAATTATTTGGTTCTTGGCATTTAATTTCTTGAATTCTATATAAATTATGGATATTAGCCCTCTGTCGGATTTGGGGTTGGTAAAGATCTTTTCCCAGTCTATAGGTTGCTGTTTTGTTTGAATGACAGTTTCCTTTGCCTTACAGAAGCTTTTCAGTTTCATGAGGTCCCATTTATTGATTATTGGTCTTACAGCCTGAGCTATTGATGTTCTGTTCAGGATATTGTCTCCTGTGCCAATGAGTTCAAGGCTTTTCCCCACTTTCTCTTCTATTAGATTCAGTGTGTCAGGCTTTATGTTCACATCTTTGATCCACTTGGACTTAAGTTTATTACAAGGAGATAAGTATGGGTCTAATTTGCATTCTTTTACATGTCAACATCCAGTTACACCAGCACCAGTTGTTGAAGATGCTGTCCTTTTTCCACTGTACAGTTTTGGCTTCTTTGTCAAAAATTAAGTGACCATAGGTGTGTGGGTTTATTTTTGGGTGTTCAATTCGATTCCATTGATACACTGGTCTGTTTCTATACCAGTACCATGATGTTTTTATTACTCTTGCTCTTTAGTATAGCTTGAAATCAGGGATGGTGATACCTCCACATGTTTTTTTATTATACAGAATTGATTTAGCTATTCTGTTTTTTTTTTTGTTTGTTATTCCATATGAAGTTGAGAAGTGTTCTTTCTAGGTTTATAAAGCATTATGTTGGTATTTTGATGGGAATTGCATTGAATCTGTATATAGCTTTTGGTAGAATGGCCATTTTTATTATTTTGATCCTACCTATCCATGAGCATGGGAGATCTTTCCATCTTCTGATATCCTCTTCAATTTCTTTCTTCAAGGACTTGAAGTTCTTGTCATACAGGTCTTTCACTTGCTTGGTTAGAGTTACCCCCAGGTATTTTATATTGTTTGTGACTATTGTAAATGGTGTTGTTTCATTAATTTCTTTCTCAGCCCATTTATCTTTTGTACAAAGAAGGGCTACTGATTTTTTTGAATTGATTTTGTAAGTAGCCACCTTGCTGAAGGTTTTTATCAGTTGTAGTAGTTCTCTGGTGGAATTTTTGGGGTCACTATCATATCATCTGTGAATAGGGGTGATTTAACTTCTTCCTCTCCAATTTGTATCCCCTTGATCTCCCTTATTTGTCTTATTGCTCTAGCTATAACTTCAAGTACTATGTTGAAGAGATCTGGGGAGAGTGGCCATCCTTGCCTTGTCCCTGATTTTAGAGGAAATGCTTTAAGTTTCTCTCCATTTAATTTGATGCTAGCTATAGCTTGTTGTATATTGCTTTTATTATTTCTAGGTATAGTCTTTGTATGCCAGTTCTCTCCAGGACTTTTAGCATGAAGGGGTGTTGGATTTTGTCAAATATTTTTTTCAGAATCCAGTGAGATGTTCATGTGGTTTTTTTTCTTTCAGCTTGCTTATATGGTGGATTACATTGATGAATATTTGTATGTTGAATCACCCCTGCATTCCTGGGATGAAGCCTACTTGATCATGGTGTATGATACTACCAATGTATTATTGGATTTGGTTTGAAAGTAATTTATTAAGTATTTTTGTATCTATGTTCATGAGGGAGATTGGTCTGAAGTTCTATTTCTTTGCTAGGTCTTTGTGTGGTTTAGGAATCAGGGTGACTGTGGCCTCATCACCTGCTGCATGTTTAATAAGACATTTGTGAGAGTCATGCGTGCTATTGCATGCAGTTGCAGTTTATAGCCATTCATGCTAATTGCTATATATTATACCAATGTATGATATACAATTGTACAGCTAATGGACTTTGGATAGTTTTTGCTTTGGGACTATGGGAGAGTGCTGTTGTAAAACTTTTAATTCAGCCTTTAGAAGCTTATGGCTGTAGGCACTCTGCTTAGAGCTTATCACTCTGGGCTTTAACCAACAGTGACCCCAGCACTTGCTGCAATTGAACTTCTTGTATTCTAGCAGCAGTGAGCAGTAGCAGATAGCAGCAAGCAGTAGCAGGAATCACCATCTATTATCCAAAGTCTCTGTTGCTAGGATACTCACCTCTACAATAACAAAGATTGGAAATTTGAAGCATATTCTGTCAGAATATCCAGTCCTTGCTAGGGTAGTGTTTCCATTCTCTTGATCCTAAGAGATTCTGAGAACTCTTCTATTGACTAGTGACCAGATTTCTATTGTGTAAATGTAGCATATATTTTTACCTATTCATTTATTAATAGATATTTAGGTTGTTTCCAACCTAGAGTAGCAATAAATATGTTTGAGCAAGTGTTCTTGTGGTGTTGGACCCTGCTGGTAATGTTGAAATCTGTCATTATGGAAAGTCCCTGAGCTTGGTGTTAAATGACAGACTCCCTTTTCTCAGTGGGGTTCCCTCTTCTGCTTGATCTGTGGGAACCCAAACCCTACACCTTCTGTCTGAGGATTGTCACATAGCTCTCAGGGAGATTATAGGTCCAACCCTTTCTCCTGATAAGAAACCTGCCCAGTGAACACTTGTGATTCTGGGAATACTCTCCCCATGCTAATGAGATCTTTTGGTGCCTTGGCTTTCAGCCAATGAGCGTTTGTCTATGCCTCTAACTGTACCTGTTGCCGCATTGCCCATGAGATAATTAGGCAGTAAGTTCCCCCTTTTTATGATAGGACCATGCTACTCTATGTAAATGAAGTATCCCTGGCACTCTTAGTCCCAGTGAATCAAACACACCTTCTTTTCCAAAACCTCTCCCTAATGCTCAAGATTTATAATGCCTCTGTTCACAAAATATATTCTCTCTCTCTCCCATGACATTCTGAGACTCGGCTGTTTAATTTGGACATGAGGAGGAAGAGCTTCCCCCAATGAAGAAGTCTTTGCTGGACATACCTGCCTTGCTAGGCTTACTTGGAGTTCAGGCTCCTGACTTGTGGCTGCCACGTCCCCAAATCTCCTACCGCTGGCAGATGGGGCTCATCTATGAGCACCTGGAGTGCTGCCACTACTACTGTCTAGCCAGGCTTGTGTCTCAATCACCATCACAGGTCACCCCAATTGCCTGTCCCTGAAATAGCCCCTGGATTTTCCCAGAGCTAAGTTCAATTCCTGAGGTCTCTTGGCTTGATCCAGGAGCTCTGAGCTCCTTGAAGCTGCCTAGTACAACACTGGCAGCTTAGTTAAAAGAGGAGTAATCTTTCTCTGCATGACAGAGAGAGTAAGGGTTACTCTAACCCTCCTGTGTGCCTATTCAAAGAGTTGTAACTCTTGGTGGTGGAGAAATTCTTTCTCCTGCCTCTCCTGGGTATGTTGTGGCACTGTACAGATCCTATCCTGTGTTGCATTCTTTTCTGCCCAGACTGGTGTACCCCAGACCTTCTGGTGGAGGAGTGTCTGGCTTGGTACATGACAAGGTCTTAACTTCCTGGGAGAGTACCAGACAAAGTCTGAGCCACACTGGATCCACAGAATGACATTGTGGTAGGATGAAGCATTTTTTTGGGTGTATGCCCAAGAGTGGAATAGCTGGATCTTGAGGTAGATCGATTCCCAGCTTCCTGAGGAACTGTCATATGATTTCCCCAGTGGTTGTATAAGTTTGCACTCCCATCACAGATGGAAGAATGTTTCCCTTTTCCAATCCTCACCAGCATGAATTGAACTGTTATTGTTTTATTGATCTTAGTTGTTTTGATTGGTATGAGATTAAATCTCAAAATAGTTTTGATTTGGACTTCCCTGATGACTAAGGATGTTGAACATTTCAAATATTTCCAAGCCATTTAAGTTTCCACTATTGAGAATTTTCTGTTTATATCCATGCCCCACTTTTAATTCACTCTTTGTTTTCTTGATGTCCAGTTGTTTGAGTTCTTTATATTTTGAATATTAGCCCTCTATCAAATGTGTAGTTGGCTAAAAAGAATCTTTTCCAATTCTGTAGTCAGTAGATTTGTCTGAATGATGGTGTTCTTTGTTATACAGAAGTTTTTCTATTTCATGAGGTCCCACTTATGTTGTTCTGACTGCCTATGATATAGATGTTCTTTTTAGAAAATCTCCTGTTCCAATGTATTCTTGGCTATTCTCTTCTTTCTCTTCTATCATGTTCAATGAATCTAGTTTTATCTTGAGGTCTTTGTTCTACTTTTAGATAAGTTTTGTTCAGGGTAGTAAGTATGGATCTATTTTCATTGTTTTACCTGTGGCCATCCAGTTTGACCAACACCATTTTTTGAAGATGCTGTCTTTATTAAAATGTGCATTTCTGTTTTCCCTATTAAAATGAGGTTTCCATATTTGTATGGATTTATGTTGGGGTCTTCAGTTCTATTTCATTGATCAATGTGTCTATTTTTGTGCCAGTGCCATGCTGTTTTTATTACTGTAACTAAGCAGTACAATTTGAGATCAAGGATGGTGATACCTTTGGCAGTTCTTTTAGTATTTAGGATTGTTTTAGCTATCTTGTTTTTCTTTTGTGTTATGTATGTGTGTGTGTTTCTATATGAAGTTGAAAAAATTTTCTTTCAAGTTCTGTAAAGAATTGTGTTGGAATTTTGATAGAGATTGCATTGAATCTGTAGATTGCTTTAGGTAAGATGGCTATTTTTGCTATATTAGTCCAACCAATTGATCCATGTGCGTGGAAAATCTTTTTCCATATTATGAAACCTTCTTCACTTTCTTCCTTTGATTTCTTAAACTTTTTATCATACAAGTCTTTCACTTGCTTGGTTAGAATTACCCCCAAGATATCTTTTATTCTTAGAGGCAATTGTGGAATGTGGTGTTTTCCTGATGTCTTTCTCAGCCCTTTTATCATTTATATATAGCAAAGCTACACATCACTACATGCAATAAATATATACCAACCAAGAGGAGTGGGGTCCTTACAATAAGGAGTGACCATTAGCAGATTTCATAGTACTTAGCACTGTTTCTAAAATGTGAACTCCTGCCTTGGTGGGGACAAGGAAAGGCAATTCTTTCTGAACATTTCTTCACAGTTAAAAACAGCTAAAAAAGAAAGACATGTATGACAAGAACTTCAAGTCCCTGAAGAAAGAAATTGAAGAAGATATCAGAAGATGGAAAGATCTCCCTTGCTCATGGATGGGTAAAATTAACATAATAAAAATGTCTGTCTTACCAAAAGCAATATATAGATTCAACGCAATTCCTATTAAAATACCAACACAATTCTTTACAGAAGGTGGCTGGATACAAAATTAACTCAAAAAAATCAGAAGCCCTTCTTTATACAAAAGATAAATGGGCTGAGAAAGAAATTAGGGAAACAACACCCTTCACAATAGCCACAAACATATAAAATATCTGGGGGTAACTCTAACCAAGCAAGTGAAAGACCTATATGGCAAATTGTTTTTTTTTTTTTTTGACAATGTAAAAAGTATTATCTTTCAATTGAAATTTTTAAAATATTCTTTTGATATTTTGGAACCAAACATACCTTTAAGTGTATATATCTTGAGATCACAAAGGACAATTCACTTTGACAAAACTTAGAAGCAGGTAAGTCGACAGCCTAGCTCTGAAAAGACAAGGTAGGCAAGTCTTTCGTAATTCATGTTTTACAATTAATGTCTGTCAGAGAAACGGGGCCAAAAGGCTGGAGATTGATGTTCTACTGTATCGAGAGAAATTGGGAACTGTCCAGGCAACCAGTTGTCTGTCATTTCTTAGTTTTGGAAGCTGCTGGCCATGCACTTCCTGTATAATCAGAAATATTTATCCTTCTCAGGTCTCTGATGTGGTTGAAGACTAGATAGTTATAGTCTCATAGTTAAATTTTGAGTTGTTTAGAATTAAGAGGGTGTTCTGGATCTAAGAAGATGCTTTTAAGATGGTGATGCAAATTAGGATGGAAGCTGAGTTGGATATAGAATTTTAAACTCATTGAGACAGATAGATAATAGAATATTAATATCAGTTGCCAAATACATATGGGCTATATTGGGAATGTATGTTATACCATATAATTTTCATAATTGTAGCCTAATTATTTTTATTATATTGTATTTATTGTTATAAGAAAAAGAGTCTTTTATTGGACTAAAAGGGGGAGCTGTTGGGAGGGGAAAGATACACCTTAAGTTTAAAAAAGAAACAGATAGGAGGGTGAGGGGGAAGACAGTAGGCAGGTGGGATTGGGAGCATGAGGAGAGAGGGGACTATAATTGAGATATAACTTGAAGAAATAAATAATTGTTAAAAAATTACAGAAATAATCTATGGTGTTACACTTTGTGTTAGTTAAGCTTTCTGTTACTATAACACAAGAACAGAGAAGGTATGTTTTAACAAGATATATTTTGACAAACAGTTTTGGAGACTCCAGTCCATGATTTGTTGGTTCTGTTGCTTTGGGTCTGAATGATTACCACACAGTCAGGAAGTCAGAAACTGAGGAAGTGAGTGAGGTTTCACAGTCTTCTTCAAAGGCACATTTCCAATTACATGGACCTTTCAAAGGTTTCATCAACTTCCTGCAGCAATGATATACAGACCAACCTTTGAACTTTTGGGCTTTTGAGGGACATTCAACTTATAAACCATAGTAGTCAGGGCAAATGTAGTAATCAATGAGGTTTGCTATGTGATTTTTCTTCCCCGTGGGAGCTGTGAACTATTCACTTCAGATGGGACATTGATGGTAGACTAAAGAAACAGTCTCACTCAAATCTATCTTGCAGAACCAATGAGTTTACTGGGGTTCACTAACAGGGCACTGGTCAGGGGTTACTTATGGGAACATGGGTGACTCAGGGCAGCTGCATTGTTTAAAAGACACATCACAGCATGGGTGTGCAGTCATGACAGCTGCATCCTTGGAACTCTTTGCACAATTAGCAGTCAGCTCCACAAAACAGTCTGTCCTCTGCAACAACTGATTACTGATATTATAACTTCAGGAGGAGCTTCGTGACTCTTGTCACTTTCTGGGTGGCATGAATCTTGCAAGTTTCTGTAGCTTTTTGAGTTTTATGAGCTGCCCTACTCCCTCCAGGAGAGGAAGTTTCAGTTTGGAGGAAATAGCTAACCAACAGGAGTAGTGACTGGAAGTACTTCAAGAAGGCCTCTGGAGTTCTGATATTGTTCTCTTTCTCAATCTAGGTGCTGATTGGTGGAATGTTCATTATGCTGAAATCCATTGAGCATATATTCAGACATACATATACTCTGCAGAAGTCTAATCTTATAAAACAAATTATCAAACATAAAGAATAAAGGTTAGGTTTCTACTTTCAATTTTTTCATTTGTTATTTATTTATTTATTCACTTTACATCCTGATTGTGGCCTCTTCCCTCCTCTCTTCCCAGTCCTATTCTCCCATCCCTCTTTTGCCATATCCCTCCCTTTCTCCTCAGAGGAAAGGCCCCTATTGGTACCAATCCACACTGGCACATCAAGTTGCAGTAGTACTAAGCATTTCCTCTCCCATTGAGATCAGACAAGACAGCCCAGCTGTGGGAAAGGGACCCAAAGGCAAGCAACTGAGGCAGAGACAGCCCTGCTCCAATTGTTAGGGGACCCACATGAAGACCATGAAGCACATCTGCAACATATGTGCAGGGGGCCTACATTCAGCCATGCAAGCTCATTGGTTGGTGGTTCAATCTCTGTGAGCACCCGTGGGGCCCAGGTTAGTTGAGGGAGCTGGAGAGGTCAAGGATACCACAAGAAGACCTACAGTCAATTAATTTGAAAATTTGTTCTTAAGACAAAGTCTCATCATGTAGCCAGCATTACCTTGGACTTAAGTTCTTCTTGCCTAAGTTTCTTAAGAGCTTAGATTACAGGTAAACACCATCATACCTGGCTCATAAAATAAATTTCTGGTAAACTTTCTTAATGTTTCTGTACAATCTCTCTGTATTTCTCTCTGTGCTTTTCCAAAAGAACATTGGAGAACTAAGAGAAACAAATACTTATAGCTAAGAATTCATACACAAGTGGATTTGCAATTTTCTTTTCTCTCATCTCCTGTCTGGAAAGCAGCCGACAATTAACATTGTAAGCAAGAGGAGAGCAGTAAGAAGTCTAAGTGCTCCTGGCTGTATTATTTGTGGAAAGTGCAATGATGCATTGGTTGGCTTTGTGTTGAGTCTTTCTCTCTGCTGCTGGCAGACTTTATATACTTAGCCTCTCCATCCACCAGTCCAGGATAAAGAACACTGCCAACTGGGCTGCCTTTTCTCCATCAGTTCTATTCTGAGACAGCTTCTTTTTTTACAAGGGCTTTCTTTTGTGGCCACTAGCAAGGTCTTTCTAAGGCAATTACCAAACTTCTTGGTGTGATCTTACTATGCCAATTGTATTCTGTATCTTTGCAGACCACTTATCCATGCTTCTTTTTCTCATTGAATGCACTCTTTATGGCTTACAGTGGGTGGAAATAATTAAACTTGTTCAAATGTTGCATTTGTTGTTTGCTCCCTCAAACTCAATGAGTTTCTCATCTATCTATTTACAGTAATTTGAAAATGAGTTTTAAATAGTGGAATCATTGATTTGCTGGTCTTTTAGGCACTGGTCATCATTGCCCCATAAGTTTGCAATGTGTATTAACTAACAAAACCAGGAGAATTCACATTGCCAGCATGAATAGTGGTGAAAAGAATCAACATGTTGATTTTTATATGCCTTAAGTGAAGTGCTTATGGCATATGCACAAAACCCTACAGAGAAGATGCAAGTGTTCTCATTTTCCATATGTAAAAAGTAACTGTGAAGGAGATTCACTGTGCATTTTTTTCTGACTAGCTTGTCTGAGACTAGTAAAAATAGATTAAATTTATATGAAACACATTTCAGAAAAGATTTCCTTTTTTACTTATAGACATGCAGTGAGGACAACAGAAGCCTGGGATTCATTGTATGCTGGTCTCCCAAGGCCCTCTCAAATGGCCTGAGGGTGATGTAGCCAAGGCTATACACATCCAGGAACTTAGTTTTCATTTTCCAGATCATATGGCTGAGTTGGTAGCAACAAGCAGAATTTGTGCAAATGTAGTAAAATATAATGGTATTGGATGTGGTTTGGTCCATTGAATGGACCATCCTCATTCTGTATCTGTCAGAAGATGCTCATTCACTAGCTGGGTGGTGGTTGCAGCTCCATAAATTATGTTTGCTTATTAATTGGCAAAGGCATCTTTAAACCTATACTGTACTGTCAGTCAGTGTACATGATTTTTGATTCTAGGGTCCCAGGTAACCATGGAAGAAGCCAAAGCATTTCCTCCATATGGTTTCTTTGGTCCTTCTGGTACTCATTCATTCATGCTCTCTTGGGGGGTCCCAAATAAGCCTAATCTTGATTGTACTATTTCCGTTTGATACCCGAACCCTGTTGAATCTGCTAGTTTTGTTACTGGGGTTTGGAAGAGCTCGAATGGGAGCCGTCAGTTCATGCTTCAGCGTCGCATGTGGCTTTCTGGCTTTTAATATATTTGCCTTTCACCAGAGCACAATGCTATGCAAGGAATAGCCTTTCAAAGGGAGAGTGTATCTTCTGGCTCCCTGAAACCACTTAAGTCCTGAATTGGAGTGTCTACTGTGCTCGCCTGACTGTTCTCTGTTCCCAAGATCTTTCCAGCTGGTTGGAAAACCTGGCAGCAGTGGACAAGCAAGCTGTGAAGTTTTACATGTAGCACCTGGGCAATGGATGCTGAATGATTTCTAAGGCTGTTGTTGCCAGGGGATCTGCTCAAAGTTGGCAGAGAAGGAAGCAAGAATGAATTACCAGAGTTCTCTGTCCTACTCGGTGGAGACCTACTCATTGGCAAGGCACAGTTGGAAGTTTGGATTGGGTAGAAAGATAAGGAGAGAGAAACCCACTTTCATTCACATTTTACTCACACAGCCACGATGCAAAGGAATTTCTGTATTCCATACATTTTTATGATACTTTTAAAGATATAGTCCTTCAATGACTGGCTTTTGAACATTCTTTCTCTAGAAGGAAATTATCAATGAAATAGACCAAACCTTTGGAGATGAACAAAATCACTAGAGTTAGTGTAGACTTGAAGGATATGCAGTGAGTCTAGAGAATTTGCATTTGAGTGGCATGCAGAAGTCTTTGGCATGGAGACATTGGCAGATGTGAATTTAGTCCACAGGTGATCGCTGGGGTCTGTTTACTAGTGTGTGTGAACAGTTGTATGTTTTTCTTGGAGAAAAAGCCCATCATATATCAAAGGAGTTTTTTTCCTCCAGAGGTTTGTCTACTGGCTAGTTTTATGCCAACTTGACCCAGGCTAGAGTCATCAGAGAGGAGGAAGCCTAAACTGAGAAAATGCTTTCATAAGATCTATCTGTAGACAACCCTGTAGAGCATTTTCTTAATTGGTGTTTGATGTGAGAGGGCCCAGTCCATTGTGGGTGGGACCATCCCTGGGCTGGTGGTCTTGGGTTCTATAAGAAAGCAGACTGAGCAAGCCTTGAGGAGCAAGCCAGTAAGCAGCGCCTCCCCATAGCCTCTCTTCCAGCTGCTGTCTCCAGGTTCCTGCCCTGTTTTGAGTTCTTGCCTTCACTGCTTTTGATGATGAGTTGTCATACGGAATTGTGAGTGGAATACACCTTTATCTCCCTAAGTTGCTTCAGTCATTGTGTTTCATCCCAGCAGTAGTCACTCTAATTAACACAGTTTAGAATGGCTCACGTAGAAATTATAGTTATGTAACATGCTTTTTAAAACAGAGATAGTCTATTCACTATTTTAAGAGATCATTTAAAAGTACTGATTTTCCATAAAAAATTATAAATTGAGTAGCCTTTAAAAGTCTCCAAAGGATTCTTTTTCTTTTAATTTCTTTTGTGCATTACTGGTATGACATCATACTATTGTAAATTTTGATAGCTTGGGAAGTATCTATACTTATGTTTATATAATCTGTGCCTGGGGCTATTATTATTAATTGGCATTTGCATATAAGTATATACGGATTATTGGTCATTTTCATTTCCCTCCACCAATTAGCCTCTTCCCCCCCTGAAATTCTTCTTCCCAACAAGCCCCTCCTACTTTGGTGTCTGTCTGGTTTTGAACCACTGAGTTTAACTATGGTTGCTTCCATGAGCATGAGTGGATGATTATTTACTGGAACAAAGCAATTTACCAATGTCCAAACCACTGAAGAAAATGATGCTGGCTCTCCCAGCACCCATGAGCTACTCGTAGTTTATCAGAAGTTGAGGCCTTAGAAGCTTTGGCCTCATGCTTGATTTAATGGTGATGGGACCAATTTTGTGCAGGGCTTGTACAGCTGTGGTGAGCTTTCAAGTAACAGAGAAAGAGCACCTGGATCATCTTTCCTCAGAGCCACCAGCGGCCCCCCCCCACCATGCTGTAGCCTGTATGCTCCCCTCCTGTGATCACACCCCAGCCTAACACCTGCCCCAACTTTCCTGCAGCTTGGACTTCCAATTTCCCCTTTCAGCTTCCTGAAATCATCACCACAAATACTATTCCTGCGTGTCCCTGTTTAAGTGTTAACACCACCAGGCCAATCCAGAAGTCTGTCTCTTGATCAACCCAGCTCCCCAGGTCTGATCACAACCCTGGACTATAACAGAAGCTCAGTTTCAGCCAGGCATAGTGGTGCATGCCTTTTATACCAGCACTTGGGAGGCAGAGGCAGGTGGATCTCTGTGAGTTCAAGGCCAGTCTGGTTTACAAAGAAGCTCAGTTTCTCACCTCTGCTGAAAGCCCTTCTTTGGTTTATTTAGAAAACAAACAAACACCCCCCACTCTGCATTGTGAGGCCTTAGTTTGGGCGCAATGGCCATATCTGGCCAAGAAGACACTGTTTAGCACCATTTCTCTTCCAACCTTGGGTCTTGCTTTCATTGTTTCCTGTGCCACAGGATGATAGAGTTGTTCTGTTTAGGGACAAACACTTGTACCCCCTATTCTCCACACTTTAATCCCTTGTGAGTCTGTTTATTAACTACTGCTCACTGTGACAAGATGCTTCTTGGGTAGCGCTGGTTTATGAGTATAAAGACAAACATTTAAACCAGTCTGACATGCCCATTTAGTGCATTCTCTCCTGGGGGGGGGGTGGCTATGACCTCTCAGCTTGATTCTTTTTTTTTGTTGTTATTATTGCTAGTAAACTGGTGTGCAGGGATATTATATGATATAAAGGTTTCATTTCAAGATTTTAATTGGGGTGCAAAAGCAATTATTTCTTAAAGAGAAAACTTTGGTCTAATAGGTTTGAAAAATCTAAAAGTTGCAATTTGGCTACAAACTCTTTAGTACAGGGAAGAGAGAGAATTCTGTATGGATGACTTGGGGTGGGGGCAGGAATTGGGCTGAAGTTAGTATAGAGAAACAAACTTCTATAATTAAGAAGGAGAAAAGCAGATACTATCTTCCTCTTTCTCCTCCTCTCCCTCATTCCCTCCAACTCCTCCTCCCCCCTCCCTTTATTTCCATGTGTAAATGGTGCTATTCTATTCTGTCTTGTCTTTCTTCATACCTTACTAGAGCAATACTGGCCACAGAGCAGGCACATAATGCATTGTTAATTGATTCATATTCCACACAAGCACTAATTCTCTTGCCCTTATCCCATCCACATCAGGGTTCAATAGTACTAACAATGGAAAGGATGATAAGTGAATCTAAATTTAATCCCTTTTTTGTTTAAACTAATCTCTCCCTAATTAACGGCTGCTCACACCATTATTGCTAATGAATCAGGAGACCTTCCTTACATCTGTGCAGGAAGCTCTCTGTTAAATTCTCAATTCATATTCAAAGGGGAGCAGCATACTCCAACTCTCCGTTGTTCCCCTGGTGACCTTTTGACTAATGAAAAGGGAAAGGGTGTCTGAAATACAAAAAAGGCAACGGACCCTCTCCTGTTTTACAGAGCTCCTAATTCCTGACTGCAACCAGGCTTTCTCAACACATTTTACACAACATGCATTTGGGAGGGCTTATGTATTTTAGAACAGACAATGGCCTGCATTGAGAAATGACAGTGACGAGGACAGAATAAAGAATTGGGTGGAGAGAGTGAAGTTACAAAGAACATTAAAAAAAAAAAAAAGCCCACAATAACCCTATATCCCAGTTTCCTTTTCTACCCTGCCTCACTCAGAGTACATAAAGCTCAGGCTGGCTCTGAGCATGTGCGCTTTGAGAAGACACCTCTGGGTAGTTTCTCCATGATAATTGACCTTCGTGCCACTCCAATACAAGACAGCTTATCTGATAAGATAATGCTGTGAAAAATGGGCAACTTTTTATATGTTTGGAAACTATTTCAGTCTCCCTCTTTAAAATCACATTAAATGAACTTAAGGATTTAGAATAATAATAATGCAAAATATTAAGTATTACCATTTCTTTTACAGAGGGGTTGCAATATGGCAGGAATTGTTCAGGGTAGTGGGATTAGCAGAGGTCAGAGAGAAGGCTTCTGCCTTGGGGGAACTCTTGGGCCAGGTTTTCAGACTGCAGTTTGTAGACCTCAGCAGCTGAATGATCAATTAAACGGAAGACCTAGTGTATGTGTGACATGTGATACTTAAACTGAGATCTCCAAATGCTATTTCCAGTCTGCAGAAACAACTGGGTCAAGTCAAACAGCACCAATACAGAAAGGAACACACTGATATGTTACAGGAAGCTGTTAGCGTGTTAGAGAAGCCCGCTCCAACCTTCACTGTGGGTGTGAGTATACACAAGTCACCCCTAAGTATGTCCTAAGGGTAAAGGTACTCTTCTGGAAATTGGTAACTACTGCTGAACTTAAAGTACAAGAAGTTGCTTCAGATGTCACTGAGCCTAGGACTAGGGTTGAAATATACAAAGACCACAAGTTTTTAGCAAACTCACCTTGAAGGAAATAACCACATATTTAGGTCACAAGTATTTTTGATACACATCTTTTCACTTCATAAACAATTTTGAAATGTTTATTCTTTGCTAGTTATGTTGTTGATTCATGAAGTGGAAATACTATCAACTCTGTCTTCAAAGAACTTGAAGTCTGGTGGGAGGTAAAGATATATGAATAATGATGCACAATGAGGCAGAGGTGAGAGGGTAGAAGAGCTTCTGAGAACAAGTGTCTGAGTAGATTATTTAGAGATAAAAAGAAAATAGAGAAAGAAAGCAAACAAGCATCTTGGTGGGAATGGGAAATATTCTTAAATATTTCGAGTCTTAAATATTTGGTTCATTAGAACCAAAAATCGTGTGGGTGGGAAATTCAGGAAAAGAATTTAATGATGAGCCAGTGAAGTACTGGTTATTGGCAACATGTTAGAGTTCTTCACATTGGTGATTCATTTGGACAGTTTGGATCACCAAGAATGAGTTGTTAGGATAGCCCAAAGCCAGGTGTGAGATGGCCACAGGATGTGAAACAAAAGGGAAGTGATGAGGAGCAACAGGTATTCTGTCCCTCTAGCTCCCCAGTTTTCTATGTGTGTTCAAGGTTCTTGTGCTGAAGCACTTACTACATCACAGTGGACCCCTTCTTCCCTCTAACTTCCCAAGGGCAAGGGCCATGTTTTATCTGACTTAATATCTGTAGTTGCTATGATGGAACCTTGTTGTTTTGAGGCACCCAAAGTGACATATTTTTTTATACTTTATTTTTTTATTTCTTCAAGTTACATCTCAGTCACAATCCCTTCCCTATTCCCCCTTCCTGTCCCACCCTTCCACCATCTTCCCTCCAATAGCTTCCCCTTTCAGTCCAACAAATGGTTCCTTCTCTTATAACAGTAAATAATATATAAAACATCAGAAATAAATACGCCACATTTATGAGAGTTAAATGGCCCAGCATACATTCCCAATGTCTAGTTCATACATATTTGGCCCCTGACTTTAACATTCTACCATCTAACCATCTCCAAGTGTTTAAAGTTCTATATCTGACTCAGCTTTCATACTAACTTGCATCACTATTAAAAACATCTTCTTAGATCCAGAACACCCTCTTGATTCCTAAACAACTCAAAATTTAACTATGAGACTCTAGCTATCTATTCTTCAACCACCTCAGAGACCTGAGAGGGATAAACATATCTGATTATGTAGGAAGTGCAGGGGCTGCATCATCCAAAACTAAGAAATGACATATCATGGCTGCCTGGACAGTTCCTGTTTTCTCTCCATACGTTACAGCATTAATCTTCAGCCATTTGGTCCTGTTTCTCTGACAGACATTGATTGTAGAGCAGGGATTATGAAGGACTTACCTACCCTGTCTTGGCAGAGCTAGGCTGTCGACTTCCCTGCTACCAAGTTTTGTCCTTTTTGGACAGCAGTCTGTCTGCAGTTGAAGCAAGGGTTTTTTTCATGCCAAGAGATAGGCTTGCCACTAATTCAACCATCTCACACTGGAGATTCTTCGATGCTCATCTTCTACTTGAAGTAGGATAGGGGGTGCTGTCAGGAGCTGATATGTCTCGATATAAAAAAAAATCTTAATTTAAGATAACATCTTTGAATGCCATATTCTGCAGATCTCTTGGGGTTTTTGAAGATGCCCTATCCATCTCTTGTATTTAGATAAGCAAATGTTGCTTGTCTCTTAACAACTTGATTTCTGAGTAGCTTAGAGAATATCTGTGATAGACTGTCATAGTAGCTGACAAAGTGACACGCTTGCATGACTAGGAGCTTGTATTTCTTAACTATCCTAAACGGTTTAAGACGGTTGGTATCAAGAGGCCAGAGCTTCACATTTCATTTTTAAGTATCTCTAGGTACAATACCTTTAAGAAGCGTTACCTTTAATTTTGTACCAATATACAAAGATCTATTCCAATGTGGCCAAATATACTCTTTTTTTTTATTTTAAAAGATCTGTTTGCTTTTTATTTCTTTATTTTATTCTTTACAGAATCTTATCTATGCAAAATCTTACTTCTTTTACCTCAGTCTTGTAAAATCTTTCCATCTTCTGGCTTGTATTCTGATATTGGTGGTGATCATAGATTCAATTCTTTGGATGATTAGGTTGGTGTAGACTTACAACCAGATTGGAAGCAGTACCCTGGGCTTAATTAGGAAGCAGACTACCTGAGCATGATTTCATGACCTTTATGGATCAATGCTTCTTCTATAAAAAGAATCATGCAGGTATGCTAAGACTGACAAAAAAATTGAAGAATCTTCAACAATTTAAATAAATAATCTTGACATTCAGTTTTGCATTTAAATACAGTCGAAATGAAAGTACAAGAGAAACACACTGGAAGGCTGAACAAAATACTTCCCAGCAAAACCACTAGGACCCCATAAATAAATTGGCATCACCTCAGGGAACTTCAGACACTGAGGTTAGGGAGGAGATTGCAGTACAGAGGTCAAAAATGCAGCAAAAATTCTTCATTTTGAAACTTTGAAGAGTCAGTGAAGTTTTACTGCCATAACTAATATGTGAGAAGTCAAATGCCCTGCTCTTTTACACTTACCAAAGTCCTTAAGGAGCATCTTGAAGGCCACAGACATTAAGAGGTTACAAAGGTGAGCTGCCAATCCCATCACTTCTGGTCATAGGACCCACCCTCACCCTCACCCTGTTGCAACCTTGTCTCTAGGCTCAGCTCTTCTGCTACTGACACATTTATAAGATATTCTTTGCTTTAAACATGACAATCAAATCTGGGCATGAATTCTTTAACCTCATCTCTTGAGAATGGTCCTGTAATCAGGAATATTCAGGTTTTAATATGACCTTTGCCTTGGACTCAGCTACAAGACCCAGTGAGTGTACCCTCTATAGGCAAAGTAAACAAACAGTGAATTCACCACTGGAACCAGCTGATCCTCCATGTTTGGAAAACACAGCAAATATGTAGGCGTGCACAGACTTGAGAAAAATGGGACATAGACATAGTATGGGAAGGACCAAGAAGAAGGGACAGATTATTGAATATGCCCTTATACCTTTGTATATTGATACAAAATTAGTATTATATTTGGCTAAAGTGGTATCGACCATTGTATATTGTGCAAAATTAAGATTGTATTGGACTACATCAGTATTGATCTTTGTATATTGATACAAAATTAAGATTATAGTTGGCCACAATGGTATTGACCCTTGTATATTGACATAATATTAAGATTGTATTGGGCTACATAGGCATTGATCTTTGTATATTGATACAAAATTAAGAGAGAAAGAAGGATACAGAAAAGGAAAAGAAGGAAGTCCCTGGGTCTAACCTCTAAAACCCATTTAACAAGACCATTTAACAGCTTGTAGTCTCTTCCCCTAAATAACAAAGTTTTCTGTTATCCTTCAAATAACCAAAAAGGGGGGGGGAGGGTAGAGAAACACCCTCCCTACCCTCTGGGCATGGGATGTCTCTCTCTTAAAATGACTTCCTGCTGATTTGGGTCGTAGTAAACCTGTTTGGGGCCCAAACCAGAATGGAATAATGGTTAAAAATGTTAGTATAATCCTTTTATGTTCAGTCTTTTTGTGCTCAGCTGTTTAGATGTCCTAAGAAGTTTGTATTTTAAAGCCTGACTTTTAATAAACCTGGAGAATGGTTCAATGAGAAAACCAATCAGAGCCCCAGAGCCCGGGGTGAGTCAGGAGCCCACATGAGGCAGTGGTGTCAAGCCTACAGAGGCCAAAGGAGCTGGAGCCCAACACAGACAACAAAATCACCTCCTCTTAGGATGGATTTAATTCAAGCTATTTTCCTCTGGCATTTGAAGGCTTTTAGCTTATCATGTTAAGTTTTTTTTTTTTTAAAACACATTGTTTTTTCCTAGGCTTAATGGTTTAAGCCATTTTGAACTTCTTAATAATCAAACAAATACTAAAGGATGCATAGAGAAATGTCCTGTGGGAAAGGCCTTTGCACATTGCCCTTCCCCAGTCAGAGTGTCTGCTTTTTGCCCTCACACATGGCAAGGCTGGTCTGTACAGAGCAGCATACATCTCAGAGCCCGTGACCAGAGCTAGTCAGGAGATGATCCATACAAGTTCTGTGGAAAGAGTGGGAGCTGAACATGTCATAGTGTTCGCTCACACCTTCAGGGCTCAGGGAAAATACTTGCTTTAGAGTGAATGGAAACATCCCTCAGATTCATTGCTTGAATCTTAATCTCAAAACAATGGAATTAGGAGGCAGAGTCCCCATGAGCTGAAGACTTCTAAAAGAGACTCCAGTGTGCTCCTTCACCACACCAACTACAGGGTAACTGTATGAAAAGAGTCCTCTTCCCCCCCCCCCCCCACACACACACAATAAATCAAGTAGAGGGAACATTAGCAGACACTGAATCCCCCAGCATATTGGTCTTGGGCTTCCCAGCCTTCCCAACTATATTAGTTACCTTTCTGTTACTGTGATAAAACACCATAACAAAGGGCAATTTAAGAAACAATTTATTTGGGTTTAAACTTTAGAGGTAATGTGTGGTGACCCCTAACACAGTGATCACCACACAAGGAGGTTCTCAGGGAAAGGTGAGTGGACTGCCCACCTGAACCTCCAGCCTTCACTGGGAAGACAGGCGTGACAGGGGTCATGTCTAAGCATTTCCTGTTTTTTTTTTTAATGTTATTTATTACTTCAAGTTACATCTCCATCACAGCCCTCTCCCTCCACCCCTCCCAGCCCCACCCTCCTACCCTCTCACCCTTCCCCCAGAATGCATAATTCTTTTTTTTTTCAGTTCAACAAATGGTTCTTTCTCTTATAACAATAAATAGAGTACAAAACAACTGAAATAAATAGGCCACAATTCTGAGAGTTATATGGCTTAGCATATATTCTCAATGTCCAGTCCATATGTATTTGGTCCCTGACTTTAACATTCTGCTATCTATCTCCATGAGTTTAAAGTTCTCTATCTAACCCAGCTTTCATACTAATTTGCATCACAATTTTAAAAACATCTTCTTAGATCAGAATGCCCTCTTGATTCCTAAACAACGAAAAATTTAACTATGAGACTCTAGCTATCTATTCTTCAACCACCTTAGAGACCTGAGAGGGATAAATATATCTGAATATGTAGGAAGTGCAGGGACCGCAGCTTCCAAAACTAAGAAATGACATACCCGTGGCTGCCTGGACAGTTTCCATTTCCTGTTTTTAATGTTTCATTCTCTGGATTATATACAGAACCAGATGGGGGATTTCCACGTAGGGTTACCTGGGCCAATCACATTAAAGGTCATCCTATCACACCACATAGCACAAACCTGGTAACATGGTGATCATGCACTGATCACAAGCAAGGAAGTCTTGCTCACCCAATCAGCTATACCACGATTGGGTTTCAACTTCACTCTAGCATCTTCCAGCTGGCGCCATCTTAGATATGTCCCACAAGTTACTTTCATTTTCCCAGCAAGGAGGCATTTTTCGTAAGCCTCCATTTCCCCACAGTAATGTCCATAATACCATGGTAGGCCACAGCAGGAAGCTGAAAGATCATAACCTAGAGAGTAAACACAAAGCAAACAGTCAAATGGAAGTAGGGCAAGGCTATAAACTTGCAAAGCCTAACCACTAGTGATGTACTTCCTCCAAGCAAAGCTGGGACACCCCCAAACAACCCCAACAACTGGAGATCAAGTATTCAAATACAGGAACCTATGAAGGACATTTTCATTCAAATCATTCACCATATCAACTGTGAGAAATAAATTTCCATTGTTTATAAGTAATCCAATTTATAGAACTGTGGTATAAAAACTTAGATGAAGTAAGACAATACTAGTTGATTAAAGCATACTTTTGAGTTGTTTAGGAATCAAGAGGGTGTTCTGGATCTAAAGATATTTTTTAAATTGTGAGGCAAACTAGTATGAAAGCTGAGTTAGATACAGAACTTTAAACTCATGGAGATGGTTAGATAGTAGAATGTTAAAGTCAGGTGCCAAATACATATGGACTGGACATTGGGAATGTATGCTAAACCATATATCTCATAATTGTGGCCTATTTATTTCTGTTGTTTTGTATTGTATTTATAGTTATAAGGGAAAGAACCATTTGTTGGACTGAAAGGGAGAGCTGTTGGGGGAAAAAGAAATACCTTAAACTAAAAAAAAAAAAAATGGGTAGAGGATGGGGGCTTGAGGGGGAGGAGGGTGGAAGGGTGGGACTGGAGGGGGGAGTAGGGAGGGGATTGTGATTGAGATGTAACTTGAAGAAATAAAAAATAAATTATTAAAAAAAGCACACTCAAATGCTCCCTTAGTCCTGAGTTGCCTAAGAGACAATGTAGTATGTAAGGTTGGAGTCATAACATGTGTTACTTAGGCTGGGGACTTACCTCCCATGGCTTACAACAATAAAATGTGTATCAGCTTTAGATCTCAAGATTATTATTATTTTTTTGGATGATCTGGTAAAGCTTCAGCTCTCTGGCCAACAATTTCCTCTACTGTAAAATGGAGATGTTTAAAGTTTCTTATAGGATTCAGATACATAAAGTAAGAAAAATGATTGATACATAGAAACAGAGACAGAATCAACTTTGAATGTGCTTATAGGAAATCTCAATGCTTTCCCCACCATATGTTCTTTGTATGTGCTCCACCTAGCCTAGAATGCTCTCCCTGCCCATCCAGTCTACCCACTTTTGGATGACCAACTCTTTTATTCAGTTTTTAACTTAAGTACGCCCTCTTTAAAAAAACACTTCAAAGTCTCTTAACTAAACCTGTATGCACTTGCTCATCAATACTTCTCACCATCCAAATCATCTTGATGTATATTTGCTTGTATATATCATTATTCGACTCCTATTAGAAACATAAGATGCTTGAAGAGAAGTGTAGTGTAAATTTTTGGTTTCTTAAAAAAGCCAGTTATGTTATGTGAATATGTTCTTGTTTTAATCCCAGGTCTGGGATATGGGGCTGCTCCAGTTTGACCACAGCCACCAACCATGATTGTCTCATGGTCTAGGAGGAGCATGATCTTTGCCAGCTGTAGATAGTTTAATTCTGGGGACTATGGAGAGGGTATAAATGTGAGAACCTCAAGAGGGCCTGTGGCAACTGCTACTCCCTTTGCTGCTGCCTCTGTTTCTGCTGGTCCCTGCTGCTGCATTTGCTATTGATGGTTAACTGGATTGCTGGATTGCTAGATTGCTGGGTTGCTTGTTGTTGGTTGCTGGTTACTGGTTGGAGATATCCTGACAATGACGATTGGACTCTCTCCCAGGAACTGCACCTAACCAGCAGGAAGTAGTCTAAAGTGTTCTATGCCCCCTATCCCCTCTAACATTCTGTATTCTCTACTTAGTGTTCGGGAGTTTGAAGGAAGTGGGGTAGAGACGGGTGGTAGATATTAGAACCCAATAAAGTAGCCCCAAAAAAGTATGCCTACAGAGAAGTATCTTATTTCTTATCTGTCATCCTCACTACCATATCCCAAGTGCTCAATATATACAAGAACACAGGATATACCCTGTAAATATTTTTTGAACAGATAAGTGAGCCCAACTGACATTTTTCTTTAATAATGTATGAATTTTTTGTGCCCTTCAAACAATAGTATTTATGCAATATGTCAGGGAACTTTTGGCTTTGTTATTATAGATATAAAAACCAAGACTAAAACCACAAAGTTACTAACTTTTCTTTAAATACGAACTTGCTGTATAGCTTAGGCTGCCCCCCCCATAGACTATTCAATCTTCTAGCTGCTGGGCTTCCACATGTGCCACCATGCCTGGCTTCGAGGCAAATGTCTTAATTGGAAGGAAAGGAGGGTCAGAACACGGAATAGCACCGATGGGGGGAGATTCAAGCTGCCAGTTTGAAAGAAAAGAATTAGTCTTTATTGCTGTGTTGGAGTGGCCTGAGATCTGGCCATTTTTATAGTTATAAGATGCTGTTTAAAGGGATTCTTTCCTTATGGTTTAGATATTCCCCGGTGAGATCAGTGGTCAGTTTGTCTATGGGGACATTATGAAAGGATAATACACAGTCATATCTCACCCAGTTGAAAAGGAAAGCGGGATGGTCTTGGTGAATAACAGACTATGGGCAGATGCTGTGAGACCCTTTTCATATCTGCTTCTCATGAGGGTCCCTAGTTTTATTTTAGTATGATTATTCATTTACTTTTTCTCCATTTAATGAAAAAAAACCTCAGCAGACAATGTGTACAATTTAGGAGGCTTCAGGCAAAGATTCTAAATATGTCTCATTTGAATCTGTGCAGTGTCCCCTAGGTCTGAATGCAACAGACACATCCAGGATGATTCAAAGGAGGAAACAAAAGAAAACTCCATGTGTACTTAATATTTATCAGTGTGGTAAATTTCTCTAACAGAAAAAGAAAAGACAAAGTTAGCTTAATAGGATCCAGTCGCTTTTTAGTGCCTTTTCTTATTTTCCCCTAAAAGAGATAGAGAGAGTGAGAGAAGACACTTAGCCAAGTAATGATTTAAGTCTAGTCAAGTATTTCTTTGGGAGCCAAGTTAAGAAGCTGTGATGGTTTCTTTCTCTTTCACTGAGGTCAATTTTCAGCTCAGGCTCATGGACTGGAATAGAAGAGTAATCAGTTACAAAGAGAAAAATACGTTTGGTGTCTGTCCTGGAAAAATCATTGAAAGCATGAGTGTTGTGTGGTTTCTTTGAGATATCAAAAGCACACATAATCACAGAAAGGGAGATGCCATCTGTTTGTTGTTAGGCTCGTGTTTTATTTTATTGCTTATACTTTTAGTGTATTCAATAAAGTTAACTTTTTATAAAGAAAATTAATTATTATTTATACTAGGTTTACATCCATGAAAAATGTACCCATTCCCCCCCACCTCAATTCCATTAGCACTAGAATGGTGTTAGATAATAGATTAGAACCATTTGGCAATTAATCACAGTCACCCGCTCTGAGACATTGCTCATTGGCCAAAATAATCAGTGAAACAGTACTCAGAAAAGAAAGAATCCATCTTTTGTAAACCTAATAGTATGCTGGCAGGTTTGCCATGTGTGGGAACAATAGCTTTTGTTCTACATCGCATAAGGGGCACACTGTCAAATGCAAGTTAGAGGCCACCTGCAAGCAGTATCCACCTACCTTAGCGTCTTGAGAATCCATAATGTCTAGAAGAATAGGCATAGAGCAGATAATCTAAGACTCTAATAATTGAACCCCAGACACAAGGAGGTGTAGAGATGTGTCCAGAGTGATGCTATTGTAATGACAGAATTGAGTTTCAAACCCAGTTCAGTGTGATGACTATTCATCTGTATCCTGAGAGATTTGTGAGGCCGACATCTTTTTTTGCTACAATGGATACAACTTGTATGAACTCAAGAGGAGCAGATTCTCCAAGTGACTAAGCTAGACTATGTTCTAGGTCATGTTAGGCAACAAGCAACGTGGTTTTATTATACAAATGTTGTAGAGCAACAGTTCAGTTCTCAACCTATGAGCTGTGATCCTTTGAAAGTCACTCAACCCTTTCACAGGGTTGCCTAAGACTGTTGGAAAACAAAGCATTTACATTATGATTCATAACAGAGTGAAATTATAGTTATAAAGCAGCAATGAAAATAATTTTATGATTGGGAGTCACCACAACATGAGGAACTGTATTAAGGGGTCACAACATTAGGAAGATTGAGAACCACCACTCTAGCATCCAATGCATCGCTGGAATAAAAAAGTTTATTGGCTTTAGAGATGGGTAACACTTACATTGGCCATAGACAAAACAGGTGCAGGATGGAAATGGTGGAGGAGCTTTGGGAGAAGATGGTAGCCCATAGGGTAAAACAATTACTGATACTCTCTTGACTGGAGTCAAACTTCCAGGAACATTGTATGTAATAGAAGACAGCAATCCTTGTGGTTTCCAGAGATGGGATTGAAATCTAGATTTCTCTATAAACATTTTCATTCAGCTATTAACTGGCTAATTTCACCTATCTGCTACCTATGACAATGCTTGGCCTTTGTCATTAAATTGACTACATCCCAGGTATGGTAGGCAAGTATTCCACCACTGAGTTACACTGCTGGCTCTCAGGGCCAAATCACTGCTTGAGGACCCACAGAGGTTAGTCCATCACTTTACTAGTGATGATAAGGTTGGTTGTTTTTACTATCTTGAAGTTGTGTCAGGCATCAAACTGCTTTTAAATTATCTGTAAAGAAACTTAGTATCAACAGAATATCTACTACTTGTCAACCTATTATAATGTTAGATATCAGGGATGTAAAAGAAGTTGTGTTTATCACCTTGTTACACAAAGAACAGCAGACTGATACTAGTGAAGTTTCCACCTCTAAGCACTGCTTTGGTATTTCATCACTTGTTCAATTTGCTTTAACTGATTTGGTCATTTTTTCCCCCCACTTTGCTTAGAGATCTGTTTCTTCTACTTACTCCTTAAATGTTTGAGTTCTTTAAATTTTGTCCTCAATTCACTGCTCTGATCTCTCCCAGGATTGCCTTGTCAGCTAATACAGGGTATTTTATCATCCACAGCAGTGAATAACATTACCCAGAGCCCAGGGACAAACTTCAGGGCTTCTGGGACTTTCTGTAATTATATGCAAATTTGATTTGTGATGATAACTTGTGCTAATGACTTAGACTTCAAAGCTCCAGTGATTTTGATGACTAGATCCCTGTATCTTTTCTAATCACTGAGGCCCTTATTCTTGGGTGTGGTTGGGAGTCAAACTCAGGGCCTCAGTCACACTACCATTGAGCTACATTCCTAGCTGCCCCAAGAACATGCTTGCTAGGAGTTCCTCCAGTGCAAAACTTATGCCATCACAGCCTCTCTGTCCTTCCCAACACCAGGGTGGAGTAAGAATTGTGTGGTTCAATCAACAATTAAATTGTTTCTGCCCAAATTTCTAGGTCTGAGCTCAGCTCTCTTTGGTATGAATGTAGTGGAATAAAACTTTATCAGGAAGTGATTATTGTCCAGTTGAAGAAAAATTTAAAAGTAAATAAATATTATCAGCAAAAAGTATCATCTCTTACAAGTAAAAATAACAATAGAAAGGTATTAGAAAGGGAATATTTTGTTACGCTGTGATTAGGTATTATTTGGTCCCATGTCTGGAGGCTATATAAGCCTCTCTTCACTTCCAACAGTGTCACTTGCCCTGACTTTGGTACACAGTGGACTACAAATGAAAGCTCTGTGTACTCTGTATATATATTTAGCTTTGCAGTCCATACAGTCTGTGTTACAACTGCTTACTTGTACTAATCCATGAAAAGGGATGAAAAGCATGCATAATCAAGTTGGCATGTCTGTGATTCAATGACACTTTGTTACTGAAGGCTGGCAGGAAATTCGGTCTATAAAATGTAGTTCTGACCCCATAAGTGTGTTCATCAGGGCTCTCTAAGCACTGGACTTGATAGAATGACCTGGGTTTGATTCCTGGCACTCACATGGTATCTTGCAACTGTCTGTAGTTCCAGGGGAATCTGATCCTTTCTTCTGTTCTGTGAAGGCACCAGGCATCCAGGCATGCAGTCATGCATGTGGTTCATATACATTCATGCAGACAAAATGCTCACATATATACATATATATGTATATAAACATATATATTAAATCTAACAAATAAATACATACAATTTTAAAAAGACAATTCTGACAGTTTGAAAAAAATGGAATCTACTATTTCTTCAGAAATTCTTCATATTCATCTTTTCACAGTTTAGGTACTAATACGATGTTGTCTGGAAACTTCAAAGGAATTTAGTGACCATGCCATCTCTATTATATCTATATATAGTTTCTCTATCTACCTATCTAGCATATATTGGATTTCTCAGAGTTGATTTAAAATACTGCTAGGTAACGATTACAAATTTAGGCTAATAGTCACAGAGAATTACATAGTTTACTCAGAGCAATGTAAACATGAAAGCTATAAAATAAAATAAAAACTCCTTTGGTGATGACAATGTGCAGCTGAGATTCCATATATAAGCAGCCAGCGTTGACATGGGATAGAAGGACAAAGACAGAGTCTTCTCATGCTGATTATCTGAGAGCATCTACGTTTACTGAAGATAAATTTAAAAACCCAAGAAAAGAAACCAACAAATAAGCAAGCAATCAGTGGAAAGCTGAGGCCATTAAAGATGAAGTAGAGGGTTCAATCCTCGACCTTGAGAACAACACCAGCCTCCGGCTCCATTCACATGCCTGGCTCTGGAAGGCTGTGGCTGATAGTGCAGTGTCTTTTTCAGGGGAACAGCACAAAACAAAAAGTTTAAAAAGCTGAAGTCTATTTTATTGATACAGAATAGGTGGATCAAAGAAGACTGAAAACCTGAACCTTCAAGAACTTATTGGTTGGCTTGTAGGAGACTGTGTAGATTTTAAAGCTACTTCAGGGCAATAAAAATGAAATGTCCCACTATCTTAAAGGGTTGAGACTTCTAATAGAATGAGCATTTGATTAATGAAACAACATGTACTCTAAAAGAAGAAGGGATCATAAAAAGCTGCCTTTTAACAGCCTAAGTACTTTTTGCAGCTTGAAGTCTTTTTATCACCTTGTAAATCACCCCAAGAGAGAAATAACTGAAGTGAGACAAGGCAGCGTTAAATACTGGCTTGCCCACCTTGGACCTGGACTCATGTTTCCCAAACTGTTTTTTGGCTAGTACTCTCTGTGCCTGGCCTCTGCTGTGGAAAGACTGGAGAACTATGCTGGCTGTGCTGTTGGTAAAGGCCCCTGAATGAATGTACCTCCTCTCTATTCTGCAATCAAGCATGCCTCTGTTAGTGGGTTAGTGGCGACTTCGTTAGTACTTCGTTAAACAATCAGAGCCTCATACTGAGGCATAGATGAAAGCCTAGCTTCTCCCAGACTGGTGCCATCAAGGGCAATGGCTCATGCTATTTGTTTCCAGGACCAGGTAGAAGAACACCCAGAGAGGGACATGAGGAAGACAGGCCAGAACTCATGTTCTCATTTGGAATTCTCTGTTATAACTGAATTTTAGCCATTATAGTATAGGATAACCATCCTACAATCAATAGACCCAAAAGAGAAGGAACAGGGACTTGGTTACCTGTCAGATGGACACCCCACCCTAGTGGAACTGCCATGAATGCCTCCTGTGCAAGAGGAAGCTCTTAGACCTCATGTGACTAACAAACTGAGGGGGGCTGACATGGAGACACCCCACACCAGAGGGAATCGATGGGTGGGAGAGGGGGTACAGGGTGGGAGGGAGGGGGTGGCAATGGAGACATAACAAAGTAATAAATAAACATTAAAAAAATTGTTAGACAGAAAAAAAATGGATGTGATATATTTTAAGTCTGCTTGTGTGTCATTGGCCAAAAGAAGGTACAAGGCTAAGCTCAAAATCAAGGGTAGTGGAGAAAAGGAAGTGAACTTACCCACAGATAGTTCAGAAGAGAATGAGGAAGATCGAACTAGATTAAAATGTTTCCATTGATCAGCCATGGATTGCATAGGTAGACTGACAAGCAGGTGCCTTACTGGAGAGCCTGGATAGCTACTGAAATCAGGATGAAATGTTCTGCTTTCAAAAGACATGTCCAGACTTGCTGTATTTACCTCAATTGTCAGAAAAAGAAAAAAAAAAACAATTTTTGGCATTTCGACTGAGAATTATAGTCTTGGGACACAAGCAAATTCTTTGTGAAATAGTTATTAATTCTTGGGGCATATATGGGACACTGATAGGAATACACACGTGAACTTACTTTTATTTTTATTTTCTTTCTCTCTTTTTTGTATTCTCTTTTTTTTATACTTTATTTTTTGATTTCTTCAAGTTACATCTCAGTCACAATCCCTTCCCTACTCCCTCCTCCTGTCCCACCCTTCTACCCTCTTCCCTCCAACAGCTCCCCCTTTCAGTCCAACAAATGGTTCCTTCTCTTATAACAGTAAATACTATACAAAACGTGTAAGGTATCCATTAAACCATTTTATTTTCCAAATGAAGGAATTGAAATTCTTCCCTCTGAGGGAGGGGGAAACAAACAGTGAGATAGATGTCCCAGAGACTGTTATTTGTATGTTATATGATGAAGAGATTCCCCATGGAGGTGTTTTATGTATCTGCTTTATGGGGCACTATATGAATATTCAATTCAATATGGAGTTTGTGAAGGTCACCTTCATTTTGTTGTGTCTTTCTCTCATAGCTCCTAATAGCCAAGTCCACTGGCACCAACAGTTCTACCACCATCTACATAATGATTTAAATACCACTTTCTCAGCTAAGCTTGACCAAGACAGATGTGCATAAGCAGCTCAGCTGGCCACCAGAAGCACAGAATAAAGCCATTTCTCCAGCCTTTGCTCACAAATCAGTACTGGAATCCAGGTATCTCCCAGAACAGCTATCAAGGCTCCTGTATTGTGTTTGGCTTTTTCTCATCCCTAAGAATGGCTGTGGATTTAATCCTCAACTCACAAATTCTGTGGCCATATTTTATACCTCTTTTGCCCAAACCAGGTGCTACAGCACATGTGTGGAGGTCCCTAGGAAACTTTTTAAGAGTTGGTTCTCTCCTACTGTGACTTCCATGTATCAAACTCAAGTCATAAGGCATAGGCAGCAGTGAACTTGGAAGGATATTCTATTAGAGGGTCAAGAGTAAGAAAATAATGCAGAAGAAGCAGTTCCCAGAAGCCATCCTTCAGAGGTTGTATATCTGCTCTCTCTGCTCCCTGACCTCAGACACATTGTGATTTTGTGCATGTCATTGAACACGTTAGCAAGTGTTGGGATTTGAACCTACAGCTATCTGGCTCCAAACTACTTTTGAATGTTGGAGGAATGTCTTAGGGGTTAAACACTTTTTGAAACTGATAATAAAAATATATGTGTGAATTTGGTTCTAGGTTCCTATCTTTTGCATCAACAATTCTACTTCTGGAGATTTATCATAGAAAAATATAGCTTTGATATATAAAAAGTGTTTCCATTGGGATATTCATGGACAAACTGTTTGCACTTGAAAAGTACTGGAAATAATCTAAAAGATCTAACATGGTGTTTGGTAAGTAATTTAATGTATCTTTAGATAACCACAAAGTCATTATTTGGACAAATATGTTGTCACATTGAAAGTACGAACAGGGCAAACTAAAGATAATAAAGTAGTATTCATAACATGACAGCAGCAATCTGGAAAGAACATTCCAATAGTTTTAGAGAATACTATAATGCTTGGTGATATGCTTTTAGATTATCCACTCTTAAGTATAATATAGAATTTGTCTAATGAATTCATACATGCATTTAGTGTGTATGTATTTGTACGCATGTCACAATGACAATTTTGTCAGTGAAGATCTGCGAATATGGTTGAGAGTGGTCCCATGAGAGTGTAACGGGATTGGAAAATCCCTGAGTCCTATTGACTCCATAGTGGTTGAAACATCACACCCATTTGTAGAGGAATACAAATGCAACCCATTCCTCTGAGGAAAGATGCCAGTGGCTTTAAGACAAACACTGGTTTTGAGATTAAGTGACTAGTGTTCTAATAAAAATACAAAACATACCCATATGTTTGTATGAGGAATACAAATACAACCCACTCCTCATAAAGCTGGTGTAAAAAGAACCTACCATGCTGCCCTAGTATAAATGATAGTCCAATGTAGACAATTGTGTAGAGTTCATAGTACTTGGTATTAAGTACTATGTAAATCTAAGTATTGGGGAAGAGCTCTTGCTGCCAAGTTGGATGACCTGAGTTGGATCCCTAGAAGTATCAAAGTAGATGGATTAAACCGATTCCTGCATATTTCTTCTTCATAAGCTAGAAATATTATATTTTAAAACTTTTTATTTATTCTACTATTCAAAGTAGTAGATGTCACTCATAGCAAATTTTGGAAATAAAAATTTCTAGCAGTAAAAATATCTATAATTTCATCCTTTAGGAATAATGCTTTAAAAAATTATTTGTAGCCTACAAGAATAGAAATGCATGTGCACACACACATCCAATAGGGATATATGTCTATATACGTATATATCAGCTAGGGGGTCTCTAAAAAAAGAAAATGAGGGAACGAATATGTTTTACAATAGAAGATTTGTTAGAGTGGCTTATATGGTAGCAGCTGGATAACCCAACAGTAAGAACCTGGTGCCTGCTCAGTCCATGAGGCTGGGTAGGCTCATTAGTCCCCGTGTGGTGCTGAGGGCCTGGCAGATTCTCAGACAGCCTCTGGTCTTCAGTCCACACAGTAATGGCAAAGAAGCAGTGATCTGTTGGCAGTGAGGAGGCAGCAAAAGTGACAACAAGAATGTCACTCAGCAGCGAGAAGGTGGCACGCAAGTAGCGCTACTTTTTGCTGACCCTTCTATGGACATGGGCTGCAGTGGACTGTGTTGCCCTGTAGGGGAGCATCTTCTCTCCTCAGGCAATATTTACTAGAAAGACTTTCACTTGAAAGGCAACTCACAGCCTCTTAGTTGATTTCAGGTCCAATAAGTTGAAAAGTTTAACCATCACAATATGAATATGCACATTTTACATGGTAAGTGAGAGTGAATGTATCATTTTGCCAAGGCTTCTACAACTCAGGTTAAATTTTTAGTAAGGTAACAGGAATATAATTACAGCTTTAGGACATTGTGCTACTTGGCATAAAACTTTCATTTTTGATTTTAAATGGAAGGAGTTTTCTGAGGAGAGATGCCAGTGGCTTTAAGACAAACACTGGTTTTGAGATTAAGTGACTAGTGTTCTAATAAAAATACAAGCCAAGTAACCAGGGAAACCATAAAATCCTAAACACATGCCCCATTTAAAGTGTTTGTGAGAAATGGGAATACCATTCTCACAGCACTTTCTTTTCCAAGTAGAAAAGAGAAGAAACAAAGACCAAAGATATTCCCAAATCTATGCTCAGTTTTTAAATCTGTCAGTGGTAATGTTTTTCCAGCAGGAATAAAAGCCCCAGGTTCTGTAATAACTTGCCCATGTGAGCTCACCTTTACTAAGGATATTCTCTGCATAGCAAACATTTGTCATCCATAAAACATATTTTGAGGTTATTTTTCAACAATTAATTTCTACTTTTAGTTGTCAGGATTTGTTCAATAAGATGCCTGGAAGCAGTGAATTGTTCTGCATTCAGTTTTTCTTCTTCTTTGAAAGGGTATTTTTGTAACTTAATAGTATTCATTGGGTTTTTTTTTTCTAAATCCATGACCTCTTGGAAGGTCTTAGTCAATTTTTTAATCATTATAATTTTTTATGTATGATAATAATTTTGAGTCCATTTTTACCTCAGGACTCCAATTACTTACAATGAACAATATAGGAATCACTAAAGTGAGACATGAATTTAACTAAGAAAGTGAGGGGATATCTGACCTATTAGATGCTTATGAACATCATTAATACAACAATAAAACATTTACTAAACTGTAATATAAGAAAAAAAGTACTGATGGTATATAACGTAAAGATACTGGCCTATGAGCAGCTTTGGGTATACACACCCACCATCTTATTAACATGAAAATCTGGGAAAATGTTTTCCCAATGTTACAAATGAATATAACATGCAGACAAATGGATACTGACTGAATTTGACAAAGACTTTTGAATGGGGTTCAGACAATCATGATTTATGGTCATCAAAAAAAGCTATAAAATACCAACAGAAAATGCAATTTTCTTGTTCTTTTCAATAAAGTTGGATAAAAGTTGTTAGTCAAGGAATTATAACATTTGAGAATGGGAACTGCCTTTAATTACAGTCAAGGCACTAGAGGTTATGAAACATAAAATATTTTGCTGAAAGTCATACAGCGTTCTTCCTTCAATGGCTTTTGACTCTCAGTACCTTCTGATATTCATTAGGGAGTCATTTGAAGGAGAAACTTTGAACTTTTTTGGAAGGATCGCTGCTCTCCAATATTCATCCTTATTGAAAGTGCCTTTATTTTGAGAACCTCCATTAACTTTCTTGGAAAATGAAAGTGGGCATCTTCAGAGTTAATGATCCATGTGGAGTTAACAGTACCATGTGTTAGTCTCACACAGGTGATCCCTCTGTAAGTACATGGGAGAGAGGAAGAAAAGAATTAAGAAACTGTGTACATCATTTTCAAGGAACGGTGAGTATATCTGTTGATTTTCTCTAAATCAAAATGAATGTTATTAGTATCTGCATTCACACCTAAAGAACAGCATAAAAGAAAGTAGCTTTACTTGCGGGTGGACAATGGCCCTTCACTAATCCATATGGTTTTGATTCTAAGCTACTCTGTATCATATAATCAATGTGGAATATCACTAAGCACCTCACTTTTTCAACTTAGAAAGAGAGTGAAAGTCATGATTTTAGGTCACCTCACATTTCTCCTCATTTTTCTTGTCTTTGATAATGAAAAACTATGCAACTTCCCCAAAACTGTCTAAAGCGAGTAGCTGAAATCACTGAATCACTTCAGCTATCTGATTTCATCCGCTCAATGGGGCACACATGAGTGATGTGGATGTGACTCATATATAATGGCCTCTTTTTTTCCTGTTATGTAAACATTCCAAAAAGGGAAACAACATTAAAAATTGAACCCAGGAAAGACATATCATTATGAATTATGATTTAGCAGCAAAGTCACTACCACAGAAAGAGAACCTGTCTCTCTTAGGCTGATGGTACTTGCGATAAAATACAGGAGGATGTGGCACCACTCTCCTTGATAAATTGAGCACTAGAAAAGCCATGAATGTGAAATTATCAAGCACATGATAAATCTGCTGTAATAAATAAAAATCCAATAGTCAGGAAAAGAGGGGATTGTGTGAAGTAAACTTTGTCTCAAACTCTAACTTTGGACAAGATTTCTGGTCTCTGACTTTGGTATAGTTAGTCTCTTTAGGTCGTGGTTAGCACCACAGAAATCCTTGTCTGGAAAGGAAAAGTCAGGGAATGCAAAGTTCACCTTTTAAAATCTCCCAAAGGATTTGTCAGGATGAGTGTCAAGTTAGTTGAAAATTCTGTGACTTTCAAATTAGCGAGAGTGATGTGGCCTTCCAGCTGATCTTCTGAGACATTAGTACAAGGTAAGTCTTTTAAACAAACTTTCCCTTTGTCTCTGCAGAACCTCTTTTGTCCTCTTGGTCAAAATAAATGTCATGTTTTTAAAAGTACTTTTCCAAACTCTGCAAAGCATTGTCAGAAGGACCAAATTTGTCCCCTCTTGATTAAGCTTGTCAACAAAGAAATATTAATCATCCACAAGAGCAGCAAGTACTTATAGATTTATAATTACAAATGCGGAATTTAAATTTATTTGGATTAAGTATAATAATTCTTGAACAAACTTCAGGATTTAGAAGTTGGTTCATAACATCTGCTAGTTGTAGATAATGTAACTCTTGTTTGACTGAACTAAATAAGAATTAAGTCAGCAGATAGGCCCTTTTGTTCTAAAATGATTTCTTATACCTCAGTGAGTTGTCAAACCCATGATCAATACAAAATTGTTCCATGTGCTTGCCTTTGGCTTCCCAGATGTGGGGTCAAGAATGGCCAGCCTTGAAGCTAAGCCACATCTCATAAGAGAACAGAGCTATGCTTGTTTAACGGTGTGCTCCTGTAATCCTAGCACTTCTTGGGGCTGAGGTAGGAGGATATTGAATCCCAGCCACACATGAGTTAAATGTCAAGTGGAGCAACTTAGTGAGATCCTGCCTCAAAATAAAAATAAAAACAAAAAGCAGGGCTGGGGGTATGACTCCATGGCTGAATGCTTTGTCTAATGTATGTAAGAACTTGGAATCAATCTCTGCAAAGCATCACACAGGAAAAAAGAAAAGGAAAAAAATAAAAGCATTACTTTTCATAGTTTTATGCATTCCAAATGCTCTTCTCTCAGAGTCTCACATACTCCTCATTTTCTACTGAGTTTGCTTTTTGGTGATAAATCGCAGTAGGAATGAATAGATGCAGTCATCCATCCCATTACTATGTTCCCCACTTCTGCTGAGTCCAAGCCTGCAGACCGTTCTGAGGTCCTTGCCTCTTCAGTAAGATGTGACAGAGTAAAATTTCTAGAAGTTGGTCTTCTTTAATTTGATTTCTAAATATTGGTGCTGTTGGGAAACTGTGAAAGACTCCAGGAACCGGGATATAAAGCCTCCACGATTAGAGAAGCTACTTTCCAGGGGGTAGAATGGGCTGGTATAAAATGGTGCCTTCTAGAAGGAGAAGGCCTACTCCCCGACTCCCAGATATATACTGTCTGCTTTGTCAAATATGGAGAATACCATGATGAGGGGTCAAAGAGGAGAAGCTCCAGAGATTCTGCACATACAGATATGGAGTATTTCAAAGCTTCAGTTTCCCATGTTATTCAGTGATACAGGAATGCAAGATCAGATTCTGAGTCTGTATCAGTATACAAGAGATTCACTAACTAGTTAGTAGAAACATGGACAAAAAATACTTGCCAGCAGTGACAGACATGCATATAGAGACAAGGCATGCAGTATCCCAACAAAGTGGAAAGTACTTCATCACATAATGATGGAATGGACAGGGACATTTAGATTTTTTTCTCTACTGGTATGGTTTCCTCGAACTTATATGCAATATCTAGTGGAAAGAAATAGGAAACAAATTCTTTGGGTATAATTTTTTTTTCATTTCATCAATAGAATCAGAATTTCAAAGAACTTTTGAAATGAAAAACAAAGCTTTCCCACATTAGCTTACAGACCATAGTACACGTTTTGACTTGACATGAAGAATTCAGTTCCTTGGTATTTATTGATACACAGATCTGCTTGCTCACTGGGAAAGCTACATGGTACACTGGAAATAGGAAAGAATAATTTTTAAAAGTTTATGGGTGTATATATCTGGCCTGTGTGTATATCTGCAAACTGTCTGTGTGTAGTGCCCTCAGTAGTGGGAAGAAGGCAGGGGATCCCATGCGACTGCAGTTACAGCCAGTTTTGAGCTGCCATGTAAGTTCTGGGAATCAAATCAGGTATTCTGGAAGAACTAGTGCTCTTAAACACTGAACCATCTCTCTAGTTCCCAAAGAATGTTTAATCCCTGTTTGGTCAACTTTTCTTTTCTTAGCCTGGTTTCTTTATGTGTAAAATGAGGGATATGGACCATGTAATCTTCAAGGATGTAGCTCTGAAGATATAATTCTAGTAGTCTTTACTGTCCTATTTCCAAGTTAATGGTTAGTATTCCAGATTAGCTGTTACATGCAAAGCACTGGTGTAGGAGCTTGATGATTGGGTGTTCAATAAATATCACCTTATCCCACATTCCCCAAGCACCAGCATCATTTAATGAACAACCTCTTACAATTCAAGGATGAGAATACTATGATCTAATGAATACCAAAGTCTATTGCTTTCTTGTTTCCCTAAATTTTCAAGTACAGGTCTTATTCTCCATAAGCTGCAGAGTGGATCTATTTTCTGCTTGGTTTCTAAAGGTTTTCTGTTTGTTTAAGTTGAGGTTAAAAACAAGCTCTTCTACGTGTAGTGTGAACAGAAGTGCCAGTTAAAGGATTTGGATAGTGAGAAACTCGTCCTTCCTCCATGCTGACCCATGAAGAAAAGTTGGTAATGTACTCAAGCAGGCACTTGAATGACCTGAATGGGTGACCAGGCTGCAACAGGGCCTTGTTGCAATCTCTTTTGATCAATCCTGTTCTCTGTCTCTACCATTCTTTAGCAGGTCCTTAGCAATGGTGGCAATCTGTCATTCCAAAGTTGTTGATATTGGACCCTGTATGAGTTCATGGAGAGAGGATATGCTTGTTTGAGTGACAACAGTCTTCATAGACTTATATGATGAGATAGGTGGTCTCCAGTTGATGGTGCCATTGGTGTACTTTGAGGTTGTTTTGGTTGTGGTATTTTATCACAGCAACAGAAAAACAATTAAGACAGAGGGAGGGAGTGCTGGAACATCCCAAAGCTCAAACATCTGTCAAAATTGGTCCTTGCAGGTTCTATTACATAGATAATGATGTATCAACCAAGGATGTGGAACTTCCAATTCTGCCTTGACTTCATCATTTTTCCTATAGGGTTACCATTTTCTATGTGGCAGAGTTTCTCCCTATTAAAAGCCTTCACCAAATCACTCCCCATAGGGATACTATTTTTTTTAAATACTTTATTTTTTTTCTTCAAGTTACATCTCAGTCACAAACCCTTCCCTGTTCCCCCTTCCTATCCCGCCCTTCCACCCTCTTCCCCCCAGCAGTTTCCCCTTTCAGTCCAACAGATGGTTCCTTCTCTTATAACAGTAAATACTATACAAAACAACAGATATAAATATGCCACATTTATGAGAATTAAATGGCCCAGTATACCTTCCCAATGTCCAGTTTATACATATTTGGCCCCTGACTTTAACATTCTACTATCTAACCATCTCCATGAGTTTAAAGGTCTATATCTGACTCAACATTCATACTAACTTGCAACACAATTTTAAGAGTATCTTCTTAGATCTATAACACCCTCTTGATTCCTACACAACTCAAAATTTAACTATGAGACTCTAGCTGTCTATTCTTCAACCACCTCAGAGACCTGAGAGGGATAAATATATCTGATTATATAGGAAGTGCAGGGCCTGCAGCTTCCAAAACTAAGAAATGACATACCAGTGACTGCCTGGACAGTTCCCATTTTCTCTCCATACATTCCTGCATCAGTCTTCAGCCTTTGGGTCCTGTTTCTCTGACAGACATTTGTTGTAGAGCAGGGATTATGAAGGACTTACCTACCCTGTCTTGGCAGAGTTAGGCTGTCGACTTCCCTGCTACCAAGTTTTGTCCTTTTTGGACAGCAGTCTATCTGCAGTTGGAGCAAGGGGTTTTTTTCATGCCAAGAGATAGGCTTGCCACTAATTCAACCATCTCACACTGGAGATTCTTTGATGCTTATCTTCTACTTGGAGTAGAATAGGGGGTGTGCTGTCAGGTGCTGATATGTCTCGATATCAAAAAAAAAGAAAATCTTAATTTAAGATAACATCTTTGAATGCCATATTCTGCAGATCTCTTGGGGTTTTTGAAGATGCCCTATCCATCTCTTGTATTTAGATAAGAAAATGTTGCTTGTCTCTTAACAACTTGATTACTGAGTAGTTTAGAGAATATCTGTGGTAGACTGTCATAGTAGCTAACAAAGTGACATGTTTGCATGACTAGGAGTTTGTTTTACCTAACTATCCTAGACAGTTTTAGATGGTTGGTATCAAGAGGCCAAAGCTTCACATTTTATTCATCCCATGCCCAGAGGGTGGGGAGGGTGTTTCTCCGCCCTTCTTTTTGGTTATTTGAAGGATAACTGAAAACTCTGACATTTAGGGGAAGAGATTACAAGCTGATAAATGGTCCTGTTTAATGGGTTTTGGAGGTTAGACCCAGGGACTTCCTACTTTTCCTTTTCTGTATCCTTCTTCCTCTCCTATGTAGGAGTGCATAGGCTTGAGAAAAATGAGACATAGACATAGCACAGGAAGGTCCAAGAAGAAGGGTCAGATTATTGAATATGCCCTTATACCTTTGTAACCTTTGTATATTGATACAAAATTAGTAGTATATTTGGCTAAAGTGGTATTGACCATTGTTTATTGTGCAAAAATAAGATTGTATTGGATTACATTGGTATTGATCTTTGTATATTGATACAAAATTAAGATTATAGTTGGCCACAATGGTATTGACCCTTGTATATGGACATAATATTAAGATTATATTGGGCTATATAGACATTGATCTTTGTATATTGATACATAATTAAGAGTATATTTAACCACAATTGAATAGATCTTTGTATATTGATACAAAATTAAAGGTAACTCTTCCTAATGGGATACTATTTTAATAGGATGAATAATTATCTTTCATGTGATTGGCAGAGGAAAACAATTTCTTTTTATAATTGTGCTAATGTCCTAATGTCTTTTTGTCTCATAGATATCTCTGTTTCTTTCTCTTAAACTGCTTTCTTGTTGACCTCTTCAGAATGCTCCCTTTTTTGAGATTATAGTATAATTACAGCATTTCTACCATTCATTTCTCCCTCCAATCCCTCCCATATGCCCCTCTCTGCACTCTTTCAAATTCATTGCCTTTTTTCACTTATTGATATTACATGCACATGTATATTTCTATATACATATGTATTCCTAAATGTAATCTGTTGAGTCCATATAATGTTACTTGTATGTATGTTTTCAGGGCTGACCACTTGGCATTGGACAAGCGATTGGTGTGCTCTTCCTTTTCCCACTCCAAGCCTTCATCAGTTGCCCATAGCTCTTTGTGTAGGATTGAAGCCTTGCGGGCTTTTTTACATTCATTTTGGAATGTCCATTGGTGACCTCCTTGTTCAATGCATCTTTGGGCAGTTGTGTTGGTGAGACTTTCTGTATGTAGCTTCTGATATTACTGGGAGATACAACCTCATAACAAATTCCATAATTTTCTGGATCTTACATTCTTTTGGCCCTTCTTACACAATGTTCATTTAGACTTTGGTGCTTGAATATTTTGTAGATGTATCCACCAGAAGGAACCATGGAAGGTTTCAAAAGTGGGAGGTGCCCAATAGTCCTACCTGGCTATGATGCCTATGAACCACATCAACAAACAGCATGGTACATTAACTGTAAGGGTGATATAGTTGTACAGCAATCTTGGTGGTAACCAACACCTCTCTAAGTGTACTTAAGGCTCATTCAACAAGCAAAAACCTTGTTGGTATTGGAAACCTATCTAATTACTCAGTGCTAGTGAAATCATTGGGGGAGAATCAACAAGCACTTTATCTTAATATAGTTGTAGTGTTTTAACTGTGGACAGAGTCCTTCAATGCACTAGAGCTGGAGTAGATATGAGCATGTTAATGCACGTAGAAGTATTATATTTAAATTATCAATATTTATATTATTATTAATGGGTCAGCTGAGCAACCAGCATGCTGGTGGGAGGCTGACAGGTCTAGCTTGCCTTAGCTGGTGGCCTGACCTGTCCTAAAGATAAAGCCCTGGACCAAGGGTGGCCTTCATCACCTGTAACCTAAATTCTGTTAAATAATATATTTATTAATAACTATAAATTGTTATATTAGGCTAGCAGAGCAGGCAGTGGCCTGGCGGGAGCCCAGCAAGCCTGATTCACCTTAGAGGCCTATAGGCCTGGCAGGGTGGCCTGGCGGGGCAGCTGCTGGATATTCCCTGAGTTCAAGGCCAGCCTGGTCTACAAAGCAAGTCCAGGACAGCCAGAGCTGTTACACAGAGAAACCCTGTCTCAAAAAACCAAAAATAAATAAATAACTAACTAAATAACTAAATAAATAAACACATAAGTAAGTAAGTAAGTAAATAAATAAATATAAACTGTTAAATTAGGGTAGTGGAACTGCTGGCAGCAGCCTGGCAGGGTAGTCATCAGGGCCTGCTGGGAGACCTGTGGCCAGAAGCCTGTAGGTCTGCCTTAGCTAGAGGCCTGTAGGCATTTCAACCTGAAATCCTCGGCAGCCTTTTTTCCAATAATTAAATACGCCAAGACCTTTTAAAGTTTCAGTGCTTAGCCCTTAGCTGGGCAGACTCTCAACTAGCTCACCTAAATTAATCCCAGACCACCTAATCCCAACCAGCCATGTGACTTGCTATACCTTCCAGAGCTCTCAGACACATCTGTCTTCTTCCATGTCTCCTGATGGAAAGGGAGGTTCCTCTGTGTAAAACTCAGGTGATGGGGTGATGTTATGCATTCTAAATGTTCCTTTCTTCATCCCAGGAAGTCTCACCGCCTATACTCTTTTTACCCAGCTTATTGGCCACCAGTGACTTTTATTAACCAATCAAGAGAGTGCCTCAGAAGGGGCAGTAACCAGATCTCTAAGCACTGAAATCAGCCTCTGAGAATGAATGTATTAGACCTTCCTTTAACAAATGTATTTTTTTTTGACTCAAAATACCCTAACTTGTACGGTTTGTAGACTACCTGCATAGTAAGACTGTGGTTCCTGTTAGGTGCAATTTTGAGGGATTCATTGTGGATCTTATGTTCACAATCTTTCATGGGATCTCTACAATTTACCAAACACCTTGGCATTTGTTTGGCACATTGACATTTAAGAAAAATCACCCATTTAAACCTTCCCATACCTAAGTCTAATGCTATGAGCCACTCAACTCTCTCATGTGTCTCTTTAGAGATATCAGAGGAAGCTAGGGTGAGTTTGTAGATTAGTTTGCAAGGCTCAATCCAGTAGGCCCATATTAAACAGTTTTGTATTGATAGATTTATCTTATATATTCAACCAATAGGCAAAAATTTTACATACCAGAGCATAAAGTTCAGATTTTCTATTCTCATCAGAGTACATATGTATGTTTCCATCAGAGATATGTGCATTTTGATCATAGCATCTTTTATGATGTTTTCCTTGTTACTAGCTTGGGATACTAACCATCCAGAGAGGGAATGACTAATTAGGAGTGCTGGGAAGACTACACTTTATTCCTTTTTGCTGGGGATGATCTACATAACTGTCTCATCATTCTGACTTCCTGTTGCCTTTGCTGGCTAATTGTTTCTTACTGATGGATCTGAGTTAGCTTGTCTTACTCAATTGCCTCTTTGCATTTTCTGTTCAGCCCACTGAGTTGAATTTACATCCAGTGAATCCAGCTTTGATATTGTTTGTGTTGTCTATTTCATGTCCGATATGGAAGTTATCTTATGGAAGACTCCTGCTATTGTATATCCTTGATCTGTGTCCTAGCCAACGAGGCTTGTCTTATTTTGATATAGAAGAGTTAGAATGAGCAGTGGCAGAGAGAATGGCCCTTAGACAGTGTCTGGTACACAAGGAAACCTGTTAGCAATCTGATAAAGTCTCATTTTAGAATAATATTTTAAAAAAACATAAGCTAACCAACACATGGTTTGAACAGAAGTCAATTATGTTCACTCATTAAAATCAAAACATTTTAGAGAACATTATGATACAGAAATTTATTTCTTTGCTAATAGATTAAGTAAGAAGATCAAGTAACAGCTTTGAGTTTGATGACTATTGTGGCATTGAGGAGTTGGTGATCATAAATGACATTTCAAGATAACTATGAGAACTTCACTATAATGTGAGAACATCAGTAACTTTTATTAGAACAAAATCATAATCTCTGCTAATGATTCTGTGGCTCAACACATATTGTACTTGCATTGGATGGTTTTGCGTGACACAATCAAGAGTCATGAGAGAGGAAGGAGCCTCAGTTGAGGAAATATCTCCATGAGATGCAGCTGCAAGGCATTTTCTTAATTAGTGATCAAGAGGGGAAGGACCCACCCCATGTTGGGTGTTGCTATCCCTGAGATGGTGGTCCTTGGTCCTATAAGAAGGTAAACCCAGCAAGCCACCTGAAACAAGCCAGGAAGCAGCACTCCCCCATGGGTCTGCATCAGCTTCTGCCTTCAGGATCCTGCCTTGTTTGAGTTCCTGTCCTGACTTCCTTCAATAATGAATAGCAATATGGAAGTGTAAACCTTTTCTCCCCAACTTACTTTTTGGTCACAGTATTTCATTGCAGAAATATAAGCTCTAACTTATAAGGCATATAAGAAATATAAGGCAATATTACATCAGAATAGGGTGATGTATTTTAGTTGGATATTTTAGAAAATAGAGGGGCATTCTCCTATTTAAGCTCTTGACATCTCCATGAGTGTTATTAGGGTGCAAAGGCCCTAATACATACAATAAATTGACAAAAATCACACTGTTTTTAGCTAAGTAAGATTCAGTCTTGGTTCTTGCTACTTCATTTCCCTTTTCTTCTGCCTCACTGCTTCTGTTTACTGGTTTATAAGACAAGATGGACTTTTTTGATGATTCTCCCATGTCTAGCCTACTCCGTCTTACACTTGAGTGTACCAAGTCTGTGCAATTCACTTTCTCCCAGGCACTTTAATTTTACATAAGTATTAGTGCCTTTCAGGTGCAATGCAACTTTCTTAATTTTTTTCACTGTTATTAATCAAGATAACATATTTTTACTTATTTAGAGAGGAGTAAATAGAATCAAAGCAAATAATTGTGGCAGGAAAAAAAAGAAGGAAGTAAAAAGAAAAAGATTCATTCAGACAGTATGGGTCTAGGTTTACTGTACTGCACTTTAAATTTGATCATGATCTGAAACCTACCAGACCAGATAAACTACGTTGATAAAGATTTAAAGAAACATACTGTTTTGTCAGAATGAGTCTTTGGGAACAGAGAGAAGAGCAGGTAAGTTTTACCTGATGGATCTCAGTTGTTTCAGTTGCTTGGTATCTACTTAGCTTTCTAATTGCTTGTTTGCTTGTTTTTTTTTTTTTTCATTTGAAAGGAGAAGGGATGATGAAGATTATAACCATATCCTGTAATACCGGGGATTTATCCTAGCCACTTTACTAATGCTATTAGTGTGGAGTCCCAGATAGTATCATTGATATTTAAGTCTTGTGTTTTTCATTTTTTCTCACATATAATTTTATCTTTTTACCTAGACTGTATGCTTTTAGGTTTAGGTCAGTAATATGAAATGCTTTATTCTTTACATCTTTCATAGCTCTTAGAATAGCATCTTTTGACAAGTATGTGCAGACATTTTAGAGGAGAGAGCCCTAATTTTCAATTCAGACCAGAGTGTGAATTCTACCTCCACGTCTGTTTTGCACCTGTGCTAACCTAACCAGATGTACTTCCGTTTCCTCATCAAGTATTCCTGACTCTTGTAGCAAGTTTTTAGTGAGATGAAACTGTGTAGAAGGCCTTCACACAGTACCTGGTCCATAGTAGGGGTTTAGAAAGACAAATATTAGTATTGTTATGACTCCATAAGTATTTGTTTTATTTGGTGCTTTTACAGCTAGTATTTCACCAGGATGCTTCTCTTGTATTTTACTACAGCAGTCTAAGAAAACAGGAGCTAAATAAGGTTAAAGCCTGTGGTGTAGAACAGCATTTAGCTCCTCTGTACATTTTAGTGACTGTTTATTGCGGAGGTGTCACGTCTGTTTGTCTTCTTTCCTTTGCAAAGAATTGATCCCATCCAGCACCGACTATGTTTACTCTTCAGTTTTTTTTTTTAACAGCCCTGTTTACTAAGTCTGTGAGATTGTTTATATTGCTTTCAAAGGGCTAAGAAGAGAAACCATTCGAAAAGGGGAAGACTTCTGCTAGGATTTTAGAAAACACACACACTCGTTTACCTCCACTATGTGGAGTTCAGAATACATCGAGAGAGGACTCAGAGGCCCTAAGTGAACAGAGACCAAATTTTAAAAATGTACGTCGTATGTTTTAAAAGGTCTACTAATCAGACTGGGGAAGATGATGCTAGAGCTCCATGATCTAAAGCATCCAGCAAAACTATGCTCTTGATTGCCAAAGCAAAACAAAACGTGACGTTGGGGACTATTTCCATTTAATTATAAACATACCTGTGCAGAGAAGCAATTCTCAGAATGGATAAAAAGACATCCTTTCTCATACTCGCGGATCTGAAAAAGGGGGCGAAGTTGCTTTCCTGACTGTTCTATTTCCTCCCTCAAGCTGTATCTCTCCTTCTCGGAGTAAAGAATAAATGAAAGAGGCAGAAAAGGGATGTGCTGAGTGGTCTTCAAGGTATGGTCCCTAGAAAAAAAAGCAATCATGTCATTTTTATCTGCGGAGTTGCCTAAAGCCTTATCCAGACTTTCTGACTGCTCTGGTGGGCCAGTAATTGGGGATCAGCAGGCTTCTGGTCTGTTTTGACACAAGCTTAATTTTGGAAACTGATGTTCTGATTCTATGGTCTCTCACCCGGGCTGTACATTAGCACCTCTTGAGAAAGCTTTAAAAAATGACACGTTTGGTGCCATACACAGGGCAGCTTTGTGAATCAGAGTCCACCAGGAGACTCACAAGTCTTGCTGCTCTGCATGGGATGTGGGTACTCAGACATGGATCAGGTAGGTATATTGTGTGTCCTGGCTCAGGGCAGATGCTAAGGGCTGAATGTTCTCCCTTCACCTTGGTGCCTCAAAGCTCCTGTGCTAAGGCTTGGCCCATGGTATGGTACTAGGAGGTATTGGAATGTTTTATAACTGTGACATAAAGGGAGGAATTTAAGCCATTGGGAGTGCACCCTTTGGTGAGGTATTGAGATTTTTTCTTACTCCCCTTCTCCTTTGTTCCTTCTTTTCCTCCCTCCCTCCCTCCCTCCTTCCCTCCCCCCTCCTCTCTCTCTCTCTTTCTTTCCTGGTCATAGTGAAATGAGCAGGCATTCCATTATGTGCATCATGCCATGATGCTCTGCCATACCACATGAGGAAAAGCAAAGGCGCCAACTGACCATGCAATGAAATTTGAAAATTCTGAAAAAGTCAGCCAAAACAAACCATTCTTCTTTTAAATTTATTTTCCTGATGTTTTATCATAACCATGGACAACTGACTGACACATTAGGAAATAGGAGTCTGTGTAAAATAACATAAAGGACAAATGCTGCTTTTCACTTAGAACTCTCATTCTGGCCCTTGTGTCTTTTCTTCTACCTCAGCAACTTGCATCATTGATCATTGTGAAATAGCCAGAGAGGTCATCTTGACCTCCTAATGGGATCTCCTAACTAAGAGCCTTATGAGATAATAAGTTACTCAGCCACAGAAAACTCAAATACTATTACTGGCATGTCTAGATGTGTCACTCAAAATGTACACAACCTGGGTTTAAGACTGAAAATTCAAAGTAGGCAGAGACCATCTAATACATTTTAGAGTGAATAGTTTTCACATCTTTGAAAATAATCCAGATTTAGAGTCTGTTGGCACTTGTAATTCTGCTTCAGGGGGCCAATAACAAACACAGATGACAAACAGGCTATGGTTGAGAAATAACAAAAGTTCTCATTGGAAATGGTTTCTCTTGGAAGTACACCAAGAATTCTCTGGAGTAATACTGAAAACTTTATGGTGGGATTTCTTACACATTGCTATTTGCATATTAAATTCATGGGCACCTTCTGCCCTACAAAAACATGTGAATCCATTCAATACATTGCTCTATGTAGAATGATTAGGAAGTGAGGTCATGTGAGCTGATACCTCCCAACATTCTTCTAGCAACCCACCAGGAAATGTGCCTATGTTGGTAGAAATATGTAAGTTACAAATATGAGCCTCTTTGTAATTCAGAATTTTCCATTTGCCGCATCAAAAAAGTAAAAAAAAAGGCACATGTGTAATTAATTTCAATAATATATTTTATTTTACCAATGCATTGAAAACATTTTTGCTTCAGTGTGTAATCATTATAACCATTCATGTAGAAATCAGAATAATTTTTTAAATTTCTAGCAAACTCTCAAAAAATGGTATGTGTTTTATACTTTGCAGCACATCTCAATACAAAGTGGTCACACTTCAAGCACTTGATGCCTTTTATAAGTTACTTTTTTCTCCTTGGGCAGTATTGGTGATCTGGTCATGGGATTTGTGCATGCTGAGCAAGTTCCATGTTGTGAAGTAAAGCTTCTAACCCTGGAGGAATACTTCTAGAACCTAGTTCAGGTGCCATGTTTACGTTTTATCTTTCTGGAAATTTACTGTTCTAGACATTAGTAACATCTTCAACTCGATCTTTATGTAGTATCAGAATTCTCCCTTGATATTCTTCAAGAAGCAGGAAGAGGAAACCAACCAATAGTTTCTTTAGTTAATATAAAGAAAATTTTTCTAAAAAAAAACATCATTCTCTTTTGTGCTTTTTGGTTTTGAAGAAATAACATTACCGATAGCATATGGACAGTGTTTTTGTAAAAACGAAGAGTCAAAAGATATCCTTGCAGCCCCTAACTAGACAAGATGGAGATTTCTTAGAAATGCAAACATAAAAGACATTTTTGCGTTTGAGTTGATATATGAATATAATTTGTTGGCGGCAGCCCAGGAGTTCTAGAGACAGAGTCTGGAATGGCAATCCATTGTTCAAATAAGACATATCATGAGGAGACTTGTTTTGACCTTAGCCTAGCATTATTTCCCTTCTGTCCATGGGACTTAAAATGCTAACCTAGTAACCATATTTAGAAGTTCTGGAATCCAAATTACTAGTGGCATAATCCTTACGTTGAATGGATAGCCCTTTGTGCTCTCCTACTTTCCCACATTTGAACTATATTCTCTATGTACCAAACACCTTTCTACTCTTCTCATTCTCTTACTTCACTATCTGAATGTTGGATAAATGCCAACAAGAGTATGCTGTAAATGTTTGCATGGCAGCCTGTTCCCATCTCTAAGATACATTCCATTTGGGAAGAGAAATTGCCTCAGGAAGGGAGGCAGATGTTAATATGTCATTTGATATATTATAGCAATAATGGTTCAATAATTTCTTTTTTGATTGGCTAATATAATATTGACCTTTGAGAAGAAGTAAGCAAATATGTTACATCATAAGGAATGGACTGCTTAACCAGGAGCAATGGCATAGAAGTTTTTGTTTAAGCCTTCATATACCCTTTGAGGGTTGATATCAACCTTTGTTTTTAAATAATTTATTGAAACTGCACCATAAGGAATTTGAAAATCAAAAAACCTAACACACTATCATATTTTTGAGTTTCTGACTTCTGTACATTTTAAAGTAAAGACTTTGATGTTTCCATACTTCCATAAAACATCTTATGGCTGCATAATACACAATTCCATTTGTTCAAAGACCACATTAGATTTTTGATACAGTCAAAACCTTGTTTAACTACTTGACCTTATATTAGGTTTTCTTTCAGATTCATTATCAACGTCTCAAAAGTAAAGAAAAGCATTCTTTGAGACTATCAAAACATAGTTAATGCTAAAATAAGCTTACATTTTGGAAAGAAATGTATTTAAAAATAAGCTCTTAATGAAACATATGCGTAGATGGGATTTGTAGCCAAAGATAACACTGAGGGTTTTTTTTTAAAGAAATGTTGGATTATTAAAGGGTATAGGAGAATGTGAAGGTAGAGTGAGTGCTGAAAAGCATATTGATAGCAATTAAGACAAAGCCAAGTCTTTATTTTCTGGATGACCTTGAAGAAAAAGTAGCTTCAGATCTTTGGTTCCTACTACTCCAGGGAAATGATATCAAGAGCCACATGGAAAATGGCTTATTCTTGAGAAATGGAAGTTTTTTATTGTTTCTAATGTTAAAAATAAATAGGTCACTGAAACACAATTCAGCTGATATGACAGCTAGACAAGTTCTGTAGTGTCAAAGACTAGTGGGAAGGATAAAGAAAAAAGAGCAACATGGGTGGAAGGAAGGTCAATAAGAAAGCAATGAGGACAGACATGTAGAGACAGACCCAAGGACAGAGGAAGAGAAACAAAAATGTGGAGCAGAGCTCACATGTTCGGGGATGAAAACAGCTCAGCCATCAGAATGAAGTGCTGGGAAATGGCCTCTGGTTGACTTGGCCCTTGACCTTCTGTCAATCACATGTCTCTCAATACACTTTGTAAGGGTGAACTATTTGGCCTATATTCAAAGCTCTTTCTTGGCTTATGATCCTTTAGCTCTTGGAGATGCTTCACTGAATGGGGTGTCAGGATAATCTCCCCAGCATAGATCTACTCTACAACAGCCGTCTCAGTGGTGAGCACCATTAACTGGAAGTCTAAATCAAATGAACATAGTTATGTCTACCTCTGTTTTAATGGTTTCTTATTCTGATAAAGCAAGCAAACAAACAAACAAGCTGATGACAGTACAATGCTAAATAAATATTGATTAGCTGTGTCATGCCTTCAAAGGTGAGCGGTTCCCTTTAACTATCTTGAGGATCAAACCTAAAGAGAATTGTTTCTTTCTAGTGTGAGTGCAGTGGTGACATTTGAGTTATAGTTCACTGCAAAGTCATTGTCCCTGTAGATTATTCTGGCAGCAGACTTTGGAGTAGCAGACTGATTCTCACCCATCTATCATGATGCCTGGTCTAATTTCCCTTTCTGATTTCCTTGGCAGACTTAGGAATCCCATAAGGAAACTCTGACCTGCTATCCTCAGGAGATTATTAGAGGTTGATATCCCCCGAGATATCTGACTTACATGTCTGAAAAATTTAATTTCCTGGCCCTGCTGCTTTGGTTGAATAAGATAAAAGTGATAACACTTGGGGGATATATACAGTGATTAAAAATTAGAGCTCATATGTTTATGGTATGGGCATCAGATGGATTCTAATCATATGTAGTTCCTGTCCTATTTGAATGTCTTTTAATAAACTCAACCCAAAATCACTGTAGAATTAGGCAAAGTGCTTTTGGGCTTGACTCCATGAAGAATATGAGGCTGAGTTGTTCACCAGTGGGCTATTGCAAAGCAATAGAAATGTGGTTTAGTATAGAATTTCTGACTCAGTTTGGTTTTGTAAAGCTGGTTACCACCTGTCTCTTTATTCATTTACTTGCATGTTTTGCAAGCAGATTCTGGAAGGTATGGAAAAGATTAAATAATTTTAAAATAATGACTGGTACATACGGTGGGCATTCAATATATAATCTGATAATTGTCTTTTCCCCTTGGGATATGACTTACATCTTATGAGGCTATTTTAACTCCATTTGGTTGCAATTCTAGATTTTCTTATCTAGTTTCTGAACCCACTGATTATAAGTGGGATGTTATGATGGAAAGAGGTATATTATTGAGAAGGATAGGATAATTATGAGATCTTATAAATAAAACCATGAAACAATGTTATAAAATGTGGTGTGTGAACTGAAGCATGAGCCAAAACAGCCTACAGGGATAGTTTAGGAATGAAATAAGGTTATTAACTCAATAGGACCCCAAGAATGCATTGTCACGATATCCACTGATCAACAATCTGACATATTTTTTTTTTGTAGTGTGGTCTGCAGAATATTGAAGTCTTCTTGAAATGCTTTTTTACCTGCATTTTTAGGGAGATATTTTTACAAAACTTGTTGATGTTGATATTTGTCCTTTCGTTTATTTTTGAGATAGGATCCTATCTCAATCTCCATAAACTCAGACTGTGGAGATTATAGATGTGTGTCACCATACCTGGTCAGAAGTTCAGCTTTGACTATTTTCCCATATTTAAAACCTATCTTTCACTAACTTCACGTCCAATGGGAAATATGCTATCTTATCTCCGTTCCTCTGTGAATAATATTATTTCCACATTCTCTGGATCCTCTTTTGTTTTCCATTTTTTCATTTGTTTTATGCAACTTAGTTATGCAAGTTAGTGTCTTGGAATAGTTTTCCTGATGGGTTTGTTGAACTTTTGTGAACTATCTGTCTGATAATTTTTCTGTTCCCATCTCTATGGAGCTTAATTGCATGCATGTTAGATTACCCAACATTGGCTTTGTGTTAAATTGTTTTTTAATATCTATTGTCCTCATTCAAATTTAGCAAAATTTTCTTCCATCATGTCACTGCTGTCATTTCTTTCTTGTATACTTTTATGGTGCTGCATATTGACCCATTGCATATTTCATAACATCAAGAAAATTCAAATACTAATTTTAAAATTTCACTTTGAGCTTTTCTCATTGATAATATTTTCTTCACTTAACTTTTAACATATATTTAGTCTTTTGCCACTGTTAAGTTTTATCTTTTAGGTCACTAAATTGTATTTATGTGTATTTATACACACACACACACACACACACACACACACACACACACACACCTTTCTTTAAAAACATGTTAAGTGAGAACACAGATGTATTTGTTTGGATTTAATTACCCCCTAATGTAGAGACAAGACCCTCATGAGTTCTCTATATAATATTCTGTGAATGTTTTTCATTCTTTTTTCTTTTTTTTTTTTTAAGAAAGGGAAATTAGTCTCTTCCCTATGTGAGTGCAAGGTATTAGCCCTTCTAATTTGTTTGAGTAACTACTTGCTCTTATCTGGGTTTATTTGCTTACACAGTTGTACAGATCAATATTTTGCTGGAAGCTAGGAAAATACAATGCTTACTTGGGCCACAGGGTGCCCAAATATTTGACTAAACTATATCTTGGGAATGACTGTCCTAGTGTTTCTGGGTAAAACTGATACTTGAGCTGGCAGACTGAGTAGAGTAGAATGTCCTGTCATGTGAGTGGGTGTCATCTTTCCAACTGAGGGACCAATGTGACTCAGATCCTTGGCTTGTCTGCTAGGGTTAGGCTAGATGTTCTCTGCTTTCAGACTTGAGCAACTCTTCTTGTGTATTTAGTATTTCTACCTCAGATGACGTGTTAGGTATGTATGTGTTCTTTGGGTCTCTAGGTTGCTAAATGTAGATCTTGGAACTTCTCATAACTCATAGTTACATGAAATAATTCCTTATGCTCTCTCTCTCTCGCATACTATGACACGGGAACAGGCAAGTTACTTTTGAATTGTACCTCCTACTTCTTTAGATATCTTGGTTTCTCTGCTCTTGATTCAATGTCTACCACTTATGGAGTCCATTAAAGTCTACCTGAGTTCTACCTCAGTTTATAACACTCAAAAATTATTTCACAGCTATGATGTGGGCGATTGTAAAGTTCACCTTATCTCTTTATTATCTCTTAGAGATTATTGTGATTTCTTAATTGGCCCTGTGGTCTAAAACTTGTTTCATGTAGATAGTTTTGTGTGTGTGTGTGTGGGGGGGGGTTGGTTGTCTTAGGTAGGAGAGTAGATTCTATTTCATCTTGGCAATAAGAACAAAAATATTTCATCAACATACAGAATTTAGAGAGACAAGACCATGAAATATATTTTCTAAAATATTTTCATTCTGCTTAAAGAAAAAAAAAACCCTAGTATACACAGTGGTAAAATCTCAACTATCTGGAAAGCTTTGGTCTATGCAGAAAAATATTCTGAGAGAGATGAAGGCTGGACATTGATATTGGCAACAACACAGTGGTAGTATTTAGAAAAGTAGTATAGGATGCCTTCTGCTTAATAATCAGAACTTGGTAGGATGATTATAGAGAGTAAGAAACCATGACTAAACAATACATCACCTGTGTGGCTGAGCCTCTGTAGGTATGTGTGCACTACTCTTCCAGGTCGAAAGCTTCTGTGATCCATCGTATGCATTTTCTCTTTGAGGTATGTAATTGAACACTGTGTGTTGAGTATTTTTTATTTCTTACTATAAAATTGAAGCTTTGGAGTTATAAGGATGGTTTAACAGTTAAGAGGTCATGCTTCTCTTACAGAGGACCTGGGCTTGTTTTCCAGCACCCACATAGTGGCTCCCAACTGGAACTCTAGTCCTGGATTATCTTATACTTTCTTCTGGCCACTGCATATGAGCACATGAGTATGTAAAACATACCTATGCATAAAATAAAAATAAATGAGTGACTTTAAAAACAAGGCTTCATTAGACTTGTACCCAGTAGCCTGTACAGATTTCAGACTAGTTTCATCTGTGCCCTTTCTCTCAAAGCTTTAGCCTGAATTGGTAGTGAATGTGTATGTAAAGCCAGAATCTGAGGTATGGTGATTTCTTGAATTTGCTCAGTGGAGACACTAGTACTTATATTTAGATTGAAGAAGAGAAGACAATTTATATGCTTGGCGGTCATCTTTAGGTGTTATTAAAACATTTTCGTAGACTTTTACTTTTTTAAACTACTACAAGCCATTAGAGGTGGTTCTATGTGATTCTATCAAAATCAACTAAATAGTGATGATTCCATTACTTCTCATGATTCAAAATCCATGAAACTGTCTTATATTTGGAGATAGTCCCAATCTACCTGTATGCAGACCAATAGATGTGCTGCAATTTTTAAAAATGTTTATTTATTACTTCATTACATCTACATTGCCTCCCCTCCCTCCCACCCTTTACCCTCCTCCCATACCTCCCATGCCTCTGGTGTAGGGTGTCACCATGTATCACCCCCCCCCCCAGTTCATTAATCACATGAGATCTAAGAGCTTCCTCTTGTACAGGAGGCATACATGGCAGTTCCACTAGGGTGGGGTATCCCACTGACAGGTAACCAAGTCCCTGTTCCTGCTCTTTTGGGTCTATTGATTGTAGGATGGTTATAGTAGGATACTATAATGGCTAAAATCCAGTTATAAGTGTGCTGTAATTTTTAACATATAAGCAAAGTCATATAAAATTGTGATCTACTCATGATGAATATTCAATTATTGCTATCTGATGATGAAGTATTGAATTTATAACTTTGTGCGTATAGGGAAGGCATAATTATTTTTAATTTTAGTCCAGAAGTTGTCAGTAAAAACATATACAATGAACAAATGCATTTATAGTTTATGGACACACCAAAGTAGTATGTCAATACTGTTGTTTTTTGTGGAAAGAAACACTAAATATCATTTCTAAATGCTATCAAGAAGAAAGGCTCACTACATAATTTTGAATGTCCAATGAGAAATGGAAACATGAGGCACCTTGTTAAAAATCTAATATTATATAATCTTAAGGTGATGACAGCGGAACACTAGCCAAGTCCCTTGCTCTATGTCACCAGAGATCTTTACACCTGTCAAGTTACCCTTGTTAAGAAGTAATGAACTATAAGAGGTAACATTCAATTTTAAGTGCAAAGAACAAAACAAACCCCAAACTGTATAAATCTACATAGATTTGAAACTATCCACAATTGGATAATGTGAGATTTCCTCTAAAGGTTGATTCATATAAAAACAATTGCTGTATGTTACTCCATTGATCTACTTAGATGTGCTATACTTAATGTCATGTGTTATGAAAAGTATGTTGAGGTCTTAGACTTTTGTGGGCAAAGAAAAAAATGTGGTAATTGTGAGTGCAGATATATTGAGCTCCATGTGGAGAAGAACTGGAAATGAATTTCACTTCAGATTAAATATTGCCATGGATAGTCAGCATCTTGAATCAGTCAAATCGTTTATACTGGTATTTTGTATGCTCTCAAACCAAACATAAAAACTTAAAATCTTAAGCTTAAAGATACTGTAACTGAGAGTATTAACTTGCACATAAGAAACTAGGCTCCATGCAGTATCCCGGATGAAAGATCTTTGCTTTGAGGAGCTGAATAAATTTCTCACGACACATTATTTCTCTTTGTTTGGTTTGCTTGTACAAAAAGTATTCATATTATGGGTTAATATATCATAAAATTTTGATCTAAAAATCTCTAGAAGCCAGAATACAACTGTTTACAAAACTGTCAAGATACTTTTTAGGCTTTCCATCTCCTTGCGTTTTTTTATTTTTTTTTCATTTCTTCTAAAGATTTAAGCACAATCAGGATTATAAAAATCACATTAAGATTGAAAGACTGTAGGCTAAGTTTCACCTGGGGTGCTTGTTAAAAAACGCAATTTCTGGTGTTTCATTCCAGACTCACTCTGTGGGACTGCAGACAAACTCTTAGAATCTGCATTTTTTTAAATGCTTTCCACATGTGTCTTACAAATACTGAACTTAAAACAAAATAAAACCAAACCAAACAAAAACCCACTGCCCTCAAGTTTTTAACTGCTATCAAACTAAACTTTTAATGGATGCAGTTATAATTTCTGGATTACTATTGATTAAAGGAATCTGCTTTTAGTATACAATTTCTAAAATACATAACTGCATGGACTGAAATATACAGATGTCTTTCCTTGCAGAAAAGAGAAATTTGAACTTCTGAGTCATGTTTGAAGTTCAGCTGTGAAGTTTGACGGCTTTTAGCTGGATCTAAATGCCAGGAAAAACTGGGTGTCTGTGGACTCCACTTCCCTCTGACACCATTTCACTGTCTAGAAGCTAATCTTTATTCAGGAATGGCTTATCGCTCCTCCCTGGATTCCTACAAAAAGCATGGGCTACAAAGTCAAGAGCTGCAGCCCTTGTTCCCAGCTTTCTCATCTGAGCAGTCAGTGACACAGAGCTGTGCCAGGCAGAGCTTGCCATTGATTTAATTTCATCTTTTCAGAGAGGATTAAAAATACTGTGCTCGCCCCAGTTAGAATGTTGCTGCTAAATTTCGATATGTCAGAGGCTCTTCCATTTTCTTAGCCAGTGCTGGCTGGGATGGTAAGTGACAGTCTTGCAGTATTTGTATCATCTTCCTTAGCTTGCACATTTTTCAACCACGTCAAATAGAAGTGAGTTGAAAAAAAATATTCACAGAGAATATAAGAATTGCTCCTGATCCAAACTCTAACAGATTGCAGATAGAGCTTAAAAATGCCCGTGGTCATGCACAAAGCCTTCCACCCTCTGCAGTACCTTGCCCTAGTATGATTTCCTGTGCCACACGCTGATGCCTCTTTGCTTCTCAAACGGCGATTTTTGGAGTTTCACAATATTCTAACCAGAACCTGAACTAGCAGTCAGAGGGGAATGTTCAATAGAGGTTTAGTCATGATTTCATGATGCTTGTGAAAGCCCTTTGGATCAATAAAAATAATTGCATTTACATCATCTCATTGAATTCTTCCTCAAATTTCATTTGCTGTGCAAGGCAGGTAGGATTATTGCTAAATTGTGAATAAAAAAAAAGAGGCTTAGAAGGAAATAATGGAGCTATCATTGGGCCCTGAATATTTGAAGTATAAGATAAAAAGGAGACCATATCTTTGGAAGAAAACTATACATTGTCCTTCTGGAAAAGATGTGATTATTTGGCTTTTTTTGTTGTTGTTGTCTGTGTCAGCATTGGGTGCTGTTACCTACAGCTAGCTCACAGAAGGAAGACTTCCCTTTTTCTCATTGTAGGGACCATGTGGTAATGTTTTCCAAGAATTTTCATTGTGTTGGAATAGAGGAGATTCTGGACTCCAACACCTATGCTGCTATTTGTTGCAGAATGCAGGAGTAGCATTTAACAGCCATTATGTTTCAAGATGTAAATAGATGAGTTCTTAGAGTTTTTAAAATCTTGTTTACTGCTGGGCATGGTGGTGCACACCTTTAATCCCAGCCCTTGTGAGGCGGAGGCTCTGTGTGAGTTCAAGGCCAACCTGGTTTACAAGATGAGTCCAGGACAGTCAACACTTTTACACAGAGAAACCCTGTCTCAAAAAACCAAAAAAAAAAAAAAAATACTTGTTTGCTATTTTGGTTGGCTGATCTTACCTTGCCACAGCTGTCACCAATGAAACTCAGCTCACTAATAGATCCCAGGCCTGCCTCTATCCACACACATAACGTGTGTCCGTGGACCATCCTTTGTTCAGAACTAACTAAACACTAAAATTCCAATACTTCATGATTGTGACAAAAGATGATCATTAGAATTGATAAAGTCACAGCGTGCATCTATGCTCATGGCTAGAGTGTAATGAGAAAAGGAGGTGATGGGGACTGAACCCATGCTCTGAAGCTAAATTTTTCTGTCCTCAATATGAATTGCATTGTCTGGGCTCTTTAATCCAGAAAATTCCATTTTAAGGATTTTTTTTTTTTTTTTTTTTTTTTTTTTTTAGCTACCAGAAGATATAATTTCACTTCTGAGTCCTTATTGTAGGAGAATCTCTCTCTTCAGGCAGTTAAGTAAACTGAAATAATGCTATTACATAGGTCTAAATGGAGACAATAAATATATGTGTGTGGACATTGCTGTTAAGGAAAGACAATATCTTTCAGTGAATGTTAGAAAAGAAGCACTTCTATTACCTTCTGTTATCACATGGTTCACATGGATGCTGACCATATGCTTTCTTCCCCAGTTGCGTTGTTGTGTTTGATATAATGCTTCTAAATTTATTACTGGAGAAGTTTAATAAATATTGAAGCAAAATACTTGGTTAGTTTTGTGGGTGGTATCGCTGATTGCTTTTGCTATTTTGTATTTTTCTTTCGTGGAGAGGAGTTATTATTGTCTCTTGTCATTCTCCACACAATGCTTACTTTATTTTTTTATTCCTGTTATCATTTGAAAAAATAGACTGGTCTACTATTCCTATAGATGAGTTGTACTTCTTTTGAAGCTCTCAGCATGAATGCGTTTTGCAGTTTCAAATGTGATTAAGCAACAGATGGAACTCAACAGGAAATTTCAGATTAAAGGTAAGTTTGTCTGTTGTACAACTTGAAGGCTGGCTCTATGGCACACTTTTGTCAGCATTAATTCAATTCAGAGCAGAGTCTTCTTTGAGTTTCTTTGGTTATAATGATAGTAAAGAATCACAACTTCAGATCATTAATATTTTTAGTCTACTAGATGCTGATATTCAGTCTCAGCATTGGTTAAGAACATTGAATCTTAGTCACTGTTTTGCAAATCCCATCTCAGGCATGGTAGTATTTATGCTGTATTTAAAAAGTATCACTTCTTATTGGCTAAGTCCCCACGGCTGGTGTTTCTTAGACTCTTTTCTCCAATGAGTAGTCATCAATATATAACCACTAAAATGTTAGCCAATACCTTTGTTCATGGGGTCTTCCCTTTGTTGGGTAGCTTCTGTGTAAATATTTGTTGAGGGTGATGCAGCCTTGCATAAGACAGGGGGTTGGATCATGAAAAATTATGGATACAGCTTGTTGTGTTAGATCACATGGGGAGAGGGGTAGAGCATTGGCACATGATGACTAGGGTAACTCACGCATGGGTAGGAAAAGGAAGAGTAGAGTGGGAAGAGAGGGATAGTTTATGGTGCAATTTACATAAGTTGCACAGAAGTGGGAGTGGGTGGTGATGAATGGTGGAAAAGATGTACTATTGCGTGGAAATTAACCAACTTAGAAATTGAGTCATCGTAGCTACAGAGGCAAGTTGCTCTGCCACGTCAGTGGAAAAAAAAATCGCTATGCATTAGTTCTTGAGTAGGTGTGTTCACACGATGGATTTTGTGACTTTTCCTGCATTGCTGACATCTTGGGATCTAAAAACAAAAATAGTGGTCGCAGTTGAACCAACATCTCTGTTATAGATGAAAATCCCTAGTGACCTCTGTGGGTTAGCTAACATACAACCAAAGGTAGGTGATAGCACTGACAATAATACCTTCAATGATAGTACTGGAATCATGTCTGAAATTTAATTTTAAGCTCCTTTATGTATTTTTCTTTATTTTACAAATGTTCTCCTTTATCTTATCCCTCCTTTAAATTAAATTGGGCAATAGTATATCTTAAATTTAGAGGTCACCAAACCACAAGGACATCCCCTCAACTATGTTCATAGCATCTTTGTTTGTAATAGATAGAAACTGGAAACAACCTGGATGTCCTTCAACCAATGAATGGATCAAAAGGCTGTGGTACATTTATACAATGGAATAACACTCAGCCGTCAGGAAACAAGGAAATCATGCAATTTGCTGCTAAAAAGATGGAACTAGAAAAGGACATCCTGAGTGAGCTAACCCAGGCCCAGAAAGATGCACATGGCATCTATTCAACTTATAACTGGATTTTAGCCATATAACACAAGATAATTTTCCTACAACTAACAGACTGAAAGGAACAGGAACATGGACTTTGTTACCTGTTAGCAGGACACTTTGCCCTAGTGGAGCTGCCATGTAGGCCTCCAGTGCAAGAGGAGGCTCTTAGCCCTAATAAAACTGCTGAACTGAAAGGGGCTGATATGTAGAGTACCACACACCAGAGGAGTGGGATAGGTGAGAGAAGACAGAGAGGGTGAGACCGATTGGGAGGGATGGAGGGAGGGGACTGGAGATGTAACTTGAAGTAATAAACAAACATTTAGAAAGAAAGGAATTAAGGACTAAAGATAAATAGAACAAAAAGATTATCCAATCACCAGTCCCATAGGATACTAGGAGAGTGTCTGAAAGTGCTGCATCGAGCTGGACACAGAGGCCAGTTATTACATAAAGCACGGCACTTTCTGGTCAAGACTGCCTATTGCCCATGTTCTGGTGACTCTACTTAGGTGGCACCCATTAGATGTACAGGTACTAACTACTCTGTATGAAATAGCTCCTTTGCATCCAACTAGACCAGTCCTTTTATTTAATTGTTACTATGTCTCCCTTTTTTTGATTTTCACTATTGATCTTCCTCAAGTAGAAGATAATTTCTACAAGACAGAAGTCACAGTGTGCTGCATCTAACCCTGTAGCTCCTGTTCATAGAAGAGGAATGGCTCAGTGCAGGTGCTCAGCACAGACATGTGGGTTCACACACACACACACACAAATTAGAAGCAATGACTATTGCATTATCATAACAACTGTTATCAATCCATATTCTGAGCATGCAGTTATATACATATCTTATTTTTATTCAAGAGGAGGGGGAAATAATGTCAGGCATAAAAAGAAGGAATGAAGGGAACGAGAGAATTGTGTCTCTTCATATTTCTGAATTAGAAGGTTCGATTTGACAATAATCACATGACATCCTGCATTTTAATCTAGCTCTGAACTAGACACACTGCCAGCCCTAGCCTCAACTAGAGTTCAACTACTTTCTTTGCCTTTACTTTTAGGAAAGGAAGACATCCCAAAGTCAACCTCTGGCCTCTACATGCAAGTGTAGGTGAGTACATGCACACACATAAACACATATGCACACATACACACATGCATGCACACACACACACACACACACACACAAACACACATAAACATATTGAAAGTTTTGTTGTGTTTTAACATAGCAACCTTTTATTATCTTTGATGTTATCACTCAGTGAGTGTTTGATCTGGTTAAGAAAAATAAAATTCGAGTTATAACTTAGGTTTGATTTTTAAAAAATTTGAAACATTAGTAAAGTAGTATCCTACATTAAAAAAGCAAGTTAAATTTCACCAAATTGTTCTTAAATTGGCATGAAAATGTTTAATTTATTTATTCATCCTAATAGGTATATGACAGTTTGGTATTCCAACCATTTGATTCCTAGTCCTAGTTTAAGGGCAGCCAAGAGCATTTCCTTCCTCTACAAAAGTATCGGAGCATAGTATCTCTCAAGACTCCAAATTTATTGGCATAATTTAATGGAAAAATTTATGCTCCAAAGCATTCATTTTTCTTCCTAAGCTTTGTGGTTTTCAATTTCTCAACTACTGGATGGTGTTTAGTTTACATGGGAAAAAAGAACCTCTACAACGTTTTGATTCCCTTACTAAAATAGTGGGTAGGAAAGTGTGCCAGAGTTAGCATAAACCCAGGATTTGATCTCATCCGTATCCGTGTCCTTGGGGGTGTTGAAATGCTGTTACCCTTATATGTATTTTCAAGAAATAAACTTGAGTGCCAGTTGTCTCTTTCTGAGTAATTGGTTAAAAAGGTGACTAAGTCCACACTGCAATCTGAGACTGTTCCTCCTCTTCCTCCTCCTCAATTTCCTTCTCAAGTGTCATGCCTGAATTTCACTTTGAAACACTTCCAGTCTTCTCTCTTAGTATATTCCCCCATTCTCTTCTATTTTTCCTTGCAGGACAGAGGATAGGACCTAGGGGCTCACACATGCCAGGGAGCATGCTATCACTGAGCCATAGCCTCAGGCTTTGGTTTTACTTCTTACTTTAAGTTAGGATCTCCTTAAACTGTGTAGGCTTGCCGTGACCTCATTTTGGAGCCCACGTACGCCCTTAGCTCTAACTCTTGCTCAGCCTCTGGTAGTTAATACAGACCAATGCCACCACGTATGGCTTTTGTAATTTTCCACGTGTCTGATTCCTTTTAACATTTACTTCTGGTTGACCCAAACTTAAGAAGACAGAATCTGAAGTAATCAAAAAGCAGGAAGAACCAAAAACCAATTTAATATGGTTACCAAAGTTACCTTGGTGTTCAAAGGAGTGAAGATGGAAGTCAGTATGACAAATGGCCAGGGCCCTGCCCAGGCACTTCTGTGAAACACAGGTGGTCATGGACAAGCTTTAAAACTTGCACCATAAACTCAAAGGTTGTTTCTATCATTATGTTGACACATACAGTGTTACAGACCCTTTATTGAAAAGAGTAAAAACAAAATGCCAACCTTAGAAAACTGTGTCTTTATGAAAGATGAATGTCATTTGTTCAAGAATTTTCCTTCATAGCAATTGTAGGCAGGCAAAATCCAGTTTCAAGCTTTCTAGCTACTGCCTTTTAACAACCCCAAAGCCCTTTCCCTTTGTTGTTTAGTTCCCTCAAGCCAATACTCTTAAAACATACCTTACAACAGGTGCTGTTGGGGCAATGGTGGTTCAGAGTTTGTGAGAGTGGCCAACACATGACTTGGTCTAACTTGAGGCCCAAGCCACAACAGGGAGCCCATGTCCAACACGGCCAGCCTGGGTGGCCAGGAATTGGAAGCTGGATGGCTCAGAGATCTAGGGTAGGACCAAACACTGACCAAAACAAGCAAGCAAACAAACAAACAAGCAAAAAATTAATGAAATGATTCCTAATGATATTCTGCTCTACTCACAGCTAGACGCCTAGCCCAGTCATCATCTGAGAAGCTTATCCAGCAGTTGAGGGGTGCAGATGCAGAGAGCCACATTAGAGCCAAACATTAGGAGGAGCTCAGAGAATTTCCCAGAAGGGGGAAGGAAGGATTGTGAGAGATGCGGGTGGTTGTCAAGAACCTCAGGAGAGCACAGAACATAGAATCAGCTAAGCAGGGCTCATAAAGGCTCACAGAGAGGGAAGTAGCTACCATGGAACCTGCATGAGTCTATCCTATGTCCTCTGTGTACATGCTGTGGTTGTTTAGCTTGGGGTTTTTGTTGGACCATGGGAATGGGGGTGTCTCTGACTCTGTTTCCTGCTCTTGGGACCCCTTTCCTTTTACTGAGTTGCCTCATCCAACTTTGATACGAGGGTTTGTGCCTACTCTCATTGCATCTTGCTATGCTATGTTTGGCTGGTTATCACTGGGAGGCCTCTTTTCTGAAGGGAGATGGAGAAAGAGTGGATCTGGGGAACAGGGAAGGTATGGAGGGTACTGGAAGGAGTGGAAGGAGGGGGAGCTGAAGTAAGGATGTATTGTAAGAGAGAAGAACAAATAAAAAGAAAAAAATAGCTTGCACCTAGAGGTATTTTTTCCCTCCATATATGATATTCTAGATTGCACAATATCTTTAAGGTGACTAACCCCTCACACAAATGAAAATGGTAGTTTAGATAAGAGTTTCAAGCAGAAGGTTTATGACATTTAATATATCAAGATATAATGTCTCTCCCAGTTGTTTTCTTTCCCTCTACCCCTTCACCGAATATAGAACCCTGCAAAAGAAGCCCAAGAAAGGAGACCATAGTTTGAATGTTAATAATTTTATTGAGCATATATTACCAAGTCAGTTCTTCTGAACTTTCATGAAATGTTAATGGATTTCAATGAAAATCCTGATAGTTCATTGATATGAAAATTGGTGGATGGACAGGGCACAGGTTGGCAAAGAGATTATGAACTTAGCCTCTAGGGGCCGCTCTAGGCCACAGTTTGGTTTTTGGAAGCTGGTCTCAGCTTCTCTTAGCTATATATAGGTTAAGGCCATACTTCCTCAAGCATTCACAGAAAAGCTGGAAAGACTTAGTCCCTAAATTTGTTTCTGTATTTGGGATCATTCTAGTTGAAGTGTTTGGATGTAGGTGCATTAGCTGTATCCCTTAAGTTGGAGATAGTTCCCAAGGTCTCCACACTTCCCTGTTCCTCACATTTTCTGAGGACTGACAACAGCATTTAGATCTGGGGTGGTTCAGATATCTAAACTTATCTAGTTCAGGGCAGTGGCTTCTTGATGTTAGTATCATCATTCTCTTTCCTCTAATACTGATCAAGCCTCATGGTACTGGGCCAGGTAGTCTCTAACTTACCATTTACTATGAGTACTAGCCTGGTGCCGTAGTATAGTGGGTAGTACAAGCTATTGTATTTACAAATTTATAGGCTGATAAGAAAATATTAGATGGCATCTGATTTGGTACAGGAGGTTGTTCAGTGTGCTGCTTCGTGGCCTGATATAGTCTGATGTTGGAGACGTCCTTGTATTTCAAGATTTCATCTTTAAAAGGAGATATTGAGGCCTAAGATTAGTTGGTGTTAACACAGACTTTTGTTGTTTGTTTGATTTTTGTGGCAGAATTAGTATTCAACCTAAGAAATGGTAGCATTGTAGCTATAGTGCAGATTTGATTTCCTTTCTGGAAAGCCAGCCATTTTAAAAGCAGTAAACATTTCAGGGTTTACATGCAGCTCTTAGTCAAGTTACCTTTGCCTCAAGTGGGCAGTGGTCAGAACTGCCAAGTCTCCTCCAGGAGCCAATTTTGCCACAATATAGGCCACAGTTACATCCAGTTTCCAAAGACAGATAGCTACATTTATTATAACAGTTGAAAGGATAGAATCCTGAAAACATGGTCTTTTCCCGGGAAGACACTATTTCATCTGACTTAGAACTATGGACAAAGTAGAGTAGAAAATAGCTGACCACTTCCTCCAGTCTTCTATAAAAGAAACTTTTAAGAAAAGAATTATTAAAAAATTCCAATGATTTCTAAGGAATCACTAGAAATAGGCACAATTTTGGTGCCTTTGTGAATATTGCACATGTAATATCCCCTTTTTATAAGAGGAAGAAGCAGCATATCTTGTTTCTTTTGCCTTTATCTTTTCCTCTCTGAGTACAAAGAGGACCTGGAAGCATTTCACATTTCTACTAAGATACATATACCTCCCCGGTCCCCTTTTCTGAGACAGTATGTTGTTAAGGAGGAGGGAGTGTGAAGAACGTGGGAAGAACATTTTTATTTATTTTGTCTATTGATTTTGGCTTCAGAGAGATGTGAAGCCTTTCTCAGACTTTTGTGTTCGGGAGAGCCATCTGGGATATATTAGCAAGCATATCCCTAAACCTGGCTCCCAGAGATGGGTTCTTTCTGGAATTGGTCAGAATGAAGATACCATGGCTCCTGGAAATTTGAAGACCCCTTCTGTTAGTCTGGGTGTATTAAGAATGGTGGGTTGTTGTGAAAACAACTTTCATTTTCCTAATTGCAGCCCTCTCAGTGCCTTGGAATTTCTTATTTTGAGGATTATTTCTTCTGATGTTAAATCCTCCTGCTGTCCAATCCTTAAAGGCACACTGAAGAGAAGAAAAGCAGATTCATTGAATACTTACCTGTCAGACAATAAGATTTCTTGACAGCTCTGGAAGGGGTCCAGATATCAAGCTTTCCCTTCCTGTTTAACTAGAGAATACAGTGTTTCTGCTGGCAATGCTGCATGAGGTGGGGAGAAACCAAACACACTGGTATCATCCTTTCACTCACCAATGTCCTTCCAGGGCTTCCTGTGGAGTGGTTACAACTCGAAGCCACCTAAGCCTGGTACATACACCTGCAGGGATCATTTCCAGAGACAAGAAACAGAATAGGGGGTGGAGGAGGAAGTGAATCCAAGGACAATAAAGTCAAGGATAAAATCATTTTGCCCTAGTGGAGAATCAGGGTAGTAGATAGTATAAGACGACTGTATAGGCAGGTAAAAACAAGTCCCAAGAAATGGGAAAGATGGGCTCCACTCAAAGCAAAGGGGTTCCATACTGTTCTGAGGATAAGAGGAAGGGGCCACCATGATGTTTTCTACAGAGGGAATTTCGGTATATCAGAGAAATGAGACTTCTCCAGGGGCTGCCTGTCATCTCATGTCAGTTGAAAGATAGACATATATGAGAAGAAATATCACAAGTCACATATCATACCCACACTGATACTTCAGCTGATCTGAGCCTGGAGCACGCTGCTCTCTCCTGCCCTCAGTTTCTGTCTAAGGTCTATTTGCAATACTTCATCTATCTTTGTGCCAGTGTTATTAGAATGCCACAGAAAGCTGTGATTGGATCCTGTGGGGAAGTTAAAAAACCAAAGCATTAAATCAGCTGTCTAGTTAGGAATGAAAAACCAGAGCAGATGTGCCTTGGTGAATGTTTATTTTGTATAGAAAAATAAATCCAGTTCATGCTTTCAGGCTCCCTTCTGGACCATAGGGGAGTGGATTTGGAGTCAGGTGCTGACTAAAGATTTTGAATTCTTTCTTTCAATTTATGAAGCTCTTTTAGGGTCAGTGTGTAACAAAATCCGTGATGTTTGCCTAAAATCAAATAAGTGAGGATTATGAGAGCCACAGTCTGCATGAGGCTTCATAAATTCACGCAATGGTGGATGGTGAGTCCTCTAAAGGGATCAGTTCACCCCAGCAGAACAGACTTCAAAGGCCCCACTCAGCGGTTCCTCCAGAAGCCCTGCTAGAGAAGACAGGCTGCATGCTGCAGACGCTGGCCACCCACCTTCCCAGAAGCACAAACACCCAGAAATTTTGTCGTAGCATTTAGCAGAGGACCACGTAATATTTCTTGGAGTGAGCTAGTGTTAATGTTACTGTTTTACTGAACAAGTTCTTGTGTTTGAGGCAGTTACTTTCTATTGATTTTGTTCCCTGACTTGAGGACATCAGCAAGACATTTGAGGTGTGTATGTGTGTGTGTGTGTGTGTGTGTGTGTGTGTGTGTGTGTGTGTGTGTGCTGTTTTGTTTTGCTTTTTTGTTGACGTTGTTTGCCAGCCATTTATTAAAAAAAAATCAACGTGTTGCTTGCCCCATTCAATTCATTGTTTTGCACTCAAAAAGGTTGTGGTTCTCTCATCAGGACATTTTTGAGAAGCCCTTGGCTATAATTTATCATATGTTACATGCCCAGATACAGAGTCTCAGGAAGCAAGGCCCATTAGTTTCTTGTAAGGTCATTCCTCTGCTGTCCTTTACAAAACGAGCGCCAATTGTGCGTGCTCCAGCTTGAAGCATTCTTTTGAATGATTTAAAGGATGTAGAAAGCTTGATTGTCATGTGGGGAGTGGCTCAGAGGCCCTGGACAGGTAAGTTACAGGGTGTTAGAAAGTCCACAGCAGCTGTTATATCCAAATCTCTTCTTTTAATATTTGGTTCATAAGGATGAGCATGCCCTAAAATAGTTAGCATTTTAGTATCTTATGTTCACGTTCTGTGTGGTGGCTTAAAAATACTTGGGTATCAGAATAGCTAAATCAATTCTGTATAATAAAAAATCATCTGGAGATATTACCATCCCAGATTTCAAGCTATTCTACAGAGCAATAGTAATAAAAACAGCATGGTACTGGTATAGAAACAGACCAATTGATCAATGAAATCGAATTGAAGACCCAGAAATAAACCCACACACATACTGTCACTTAATTTTTGATAAAGAAGCCAAAACTGTACAGTGGAAAAAGGACAGCATCTTCAACAAATGGTGCTGTTCTAACTGGATGTTGACATGTAAAAGAATGGAAACAGACCCATATTTATCACCTTGCATTAAACTGAAGTCCAAGTGGATCAAAAAGCCCGACACACTAAATCTAATAGAAGAGAAAGGGAAAAACCTTGAACTCATTGGCACAGGTGATAACTTCCTGAAAAGAACACCAATAGCTCAGGCTCTAAGACCAACAATCAATAAATGGGACCTCATGAAACTGAAAAGCTTCTGTAAGGCAAAGGACATTGTCATTAGGACAAAACAACAACTTACAGATTTGGAAAAGATCTTTATCAACTGCACATCTGACAGAGGGCTAATATTCAAGAAATCAAGAAATTAAACACCAAGAAACCAAATAATGCGATCGAAAAATGGGGTATAGAGCTAAACCGAGAATTCACAAAAGAGGAATCTTTAATGGACAAGAGACACTTGAAAAAACGCTCAACATCCTTAATCATCAGAGAAATGCAACTCAAGACAACTCTGAGATTCCATCTCACACCTGTCAGAATGTCTAAGATCAAAAGCTCAAATGACAGCACATGCTGGTGAGGTTGTGGAGAAAGGGGAACCCTCCTCCACTGCTGGTGGGAGTGCAAGCTTGTACAACCACTATGGAAATCAGTGTTGTGATATCTTAGAAACCTTGGAATAGCTCTGCCTCTAGACCCAGCCATACCACTCTTGGATATACATCCAAACAATTCCTCATCAAACCACAAGGATATCTCCTCAACTGTGTGAACATAGCAGTCTTATTTGTAATAGCTAGTAACTGGAAAAAACCCAGATGTCCTTCAACTGATGAATGGATAAAAAAAAAAGCTGTGGTACATATTTATACAATGGAACAATGGAATACTACTCAGCTATCAGAAACAAGGAAATTATGCAATTTGCTGCCAAATATATGGAACTAGAAGAGATCATCTTGAGTGAGTTAGCCCAGACTCCGAAAGATGTACATGGCATGTATTCACTTATAACTGGATTTTAGCCATATAGTACAGGATAACTATCTTATAACCAACAGACTGAAAGGAACAGGAACATAGACTTTGTTACCTGTTAGTGGGACACTTTGCCCTAGTGGAGCTGCCATGTAGGCCCCCAGTGCAAGAGGAAGCTCTTAGCCCTCATATGGCTGCTGAACCGAAGGGGGCTAATATGCAGGGCACCCCACACCAGAGGAGTGGGATAGGTTGGGAGGGGGGGAAGTGGGATGGTGAGAGAGTTGGTCTGGGAGGGGTGAAGGGAGGGGACTGTGATGGAGATGTAAATGGAAGTAATAAATAAACATAAAAAATACTTGGTATGTTATGTATACATGTTTTTATTTCTTCCTTCAGGTTCTTAGAGACATGAATCAGCTTTGATATAAAGAATTGAGTAAGCACACACACACACACACACACACACACACACACACTCACAATTGCAGATTCAAAATATTTTATATTTGTATGATGAAGGTAAAGTCAGATATGAGTTCAGAAACATTTACTATGACCATCCAATTTGCAAAATATCATTATTTTCCTACCACATAATATTAACCATGTAAAATGTATCAAGTGTATATTTTGTTAGCAATCTGGATATCTTCTTACCTCAAACATTAATTAAAACCACCTGTTCTACTCTCAGATGTATGTGTTCTTATGCTGGGAATGAGACATTGAACAAGACAATGGGTTCCCCTCTCATAACTTTCAGATGTGGTGAGTTTCCTGGCATTAAGCAATACTTAGTTAAATGAGAAGAGATGTATATGAACGAAAACCATACCTTACATCAAAGCTTAGAAAATTCCATGAGAGAAACTGCATGTACGTCAAACCTTCCTTAAGGCTGATTAACTGATTAGAGATTTGTGGTTGTGGAGAGGTTGGAATGTTGCAGATCTAGAGCCTAATTACAGTTTATCTTGGGCTAGTTTTATTGTCCTCAGTAGCCATATCTTGCAGACTTCTGGGTCTGTGCGCTTTTGACTGTTAAGTGAAACTTTGGGAATATATTAATTTATCAGGTTACTGGTCTCCAGAAATCAAAAGGCTGAGGATGTTGTCAGCATCTGAGGCCTAAGCAGAGCTTTCCTAGCTTTGATGCAATCACTGTCCTGATGTTTCTACCAGAGTAATTGAAAAAACTGTCTTCTTGACTCCGTGGTATTGTGACCTCCACCTATACCTATACCTACATGGTATGCATGTTTCCCCTCCCTCACATAACACAAACATACATACACACACACACACACACACACACACACACACACACACACACACACACTGTAAGCACAGTTTAAAAAGGAATGTATTATATAAATGTGTGGTGTTATAATTGCTAGTCACTCACCTCTGATCTTAACAGGAGCTACTGCTTATACATGGAAGAATAACCATGCAGTACAAACAGCGTCACATTTTTCCTGTTTGTTTTCGGTGTGTGATGCTGTTCAAGATTTAAGAAACACTAGTGAAGGAAGTCCCTTGTCTGTTTGAAATAGGAAAAGGTAGAAATGTGCATGCCGTCAGCTCGACAAACCTGTGAGTTTCCTGGTTGTGTGGTGGAGTTCACGGAGTACCACCTAAAGGGAGGGAAGCAACTCGACCTGGGAACATGGTCTTTCAGCAGCAGACACGGCTTTGCTTTCTACCACACGTTATTACTTCTTGTAAAAGCTACATTGCCCTTTCTCATCTCTAGATCATCGGATGACAGCTCCGGCAGAAACAAATAGCAGGTGGGATGACATGTATTTGTGGACCAGAGGTGATAGGTTGGCTTTCACATATTGCCATGTCTCTTTTTCCAGACTTGCCTTCCTTTTTTAGGCTCAACACCTCTTTTTAACATAATGATTAGATTCTAGACCTGCAATTCAGCCAAGAGGCAGTCACGGGTCAATGTACTCCTATTATCACAGCTGGGGCTGCAATGCTGGTTTGCCTCTTTAAGAACAGCGAGTGTATTCATCTCAGTGATGCCAGCCTGGGCAATGTCAAACACTCCTCACATTCTTTTGCAAGAAGCTGATCTGTTAAGTTTCTTTGTTTCTTATTATGTCAGGACCCATGAGGCATGTGTCAAATGTCTACCTTTAATTTTTCCATGCTTGCCTTCGAGTCAGTCAGTTCCAACTGGATATGATCCCAACAGCTGAAAATGGAATATGGAGATGCCAGAACCATGCACACAGAGAATGGAAATTTGAAGGGCAACATAACTGTCCAGTTTTCACCTGTCTATAGGCAAAATAGATCATATTCCTCATACAGCTCTGCCTTAAACAATGAAGAAATCATCTTTTGATCATGTGTGTAACTCTTAAGACTAATAACTACAGTTGTTGGAGATTTGGGCCATGGAAAACTAGGCCAACCTTTGGAAAAATATGCCTGACTGATAAATTGGTAGAGAGAAAGAGAAATAGGTTCATTGTCTCAACATGAATAATAAAGAATTGCTGGGCTTGGTGGTACACCCATGTTATCCCAGATCTTGGGACATGGAGGCAGATATATCAGGAACTTGGAGCCATCGTTAGGTACATAGAAATTTCAAGGTCAGACTGGATTATATGAAAGCATGTCTCAAACAAACACACAAACTAAAACCAAAAATACATTTTAAAGAAAGAATTTAAAATACTCTGTAAAAACACTCTGTAACCTCTAAATGGACTTGGAAATCTTAGGGTTGCTGTCTTTAGCTCATGATGATATTTTGTTAGCCTTAGGTCCCCTTTTGAGAGTCACCATCCTAAAATAACCATAATAATTGGAAAACTTCCAGTAGAGAAATTTGAGACAGTATGAAAACTAGGGTTCAAATCCTAAGTATTTAGTAAAACTTCAAATAAATTTTCTTTGTCTATGCAAACCAATTAAAAATTACACAGTGACTGTAATAAAACACTTTACATATCTTTTGATATAATACTTTTAAAAAGTCTTTTGAGAATTTCATACACTGTATTTGATCATACTAACTCTCATCCCCCATATTCATCCCAGATCTATTTTCTACTCCTCACCCCTCCCAATTTGTTTGCTTGTATCCTACCCAGACTAATTTGTGCTACCCCATGTTCTCATGGGGTATGAGGTCATTCATCGAAGGATGGAAGGACACACCCTTAAAGAAAACTGACCCTTCCTCCTCCCATAGAAGCCATCCACTATCAACAACTTCTTAGCTAGGGGTAGGGACTTGTGGTCTTCCCTTCCTCCTATGCCAGAATGTTGTTTGGTTTGATCTTGTACAGGTCTTGTGTAGCCAACCACGGCTGCTATAGTGCATCATTTTACAAATCTTAAATGAGTACACTATAGCAACTTCCCATTTATTATTTGACATCACCAGCAAAATTTCAGGCTCATCTACAGTTTCAGACATATGATTGGAGTTGATTCTGTTTTGATGCAGACTTTATAAATAATGGAGCAAACTTTGTGCCTTTAGGTACCCAAATATTCATTGCCATAGTTTTTTTTTTTTTTACTGGCTCTTCTTAACATTTTAGTGCTGCAGTGGTTCCAGATATAAAATGACATGGACTCTTGACATGAATAACATTGGTATACTTGAGTAGCTATAATAGATTGTCTTTGTCTCTAATAGGTTGGGCTGTCCTGCTTCAGGTTCTTTATGATGATTTGGACCATCTTTCCCACAGATACTGGAGTGCTGCTTTGCTTTGTGGCCTGGGATTATTGTACATTGACTACATTGTAAATATATTTACCTTTACTCATCCTCATTTATTCTGTGTTACCTCATCTCATGTTCTCCACCCCTTTCTATCTGGTTTTAAGATTAATTGAAGCGACTCGCATCATTTATGTACTCAACGTAATATTGCTGTGGCCACGAAATTGTTGACAAGAGTATAAGTGTGGACCGAGTGGGTACGTACCTCAATGGTAGAGTCCCTGCCTGACAAATTAAGGTCCTGAGTTAAAGCTATAGTGTTCTCACGTGTGTGTGTTTGTATGTATACATGCACGCACGCACACACACAGAGATAGAGAGAGAAAGAGAAGAAGGGAGGAAGAGGGAGAGAATAGAATATAGCATTTATTTTATTGTTATGCTGTGCCAAATATACATCTCTGGTTTTGTTTTTGCAGTCCAATAATATAGGTGACACTTCCATTTCAGTTTTCAGGGTATCTTGGTAACTTAACAGGACCACACAGTGAACTAGACACTGAACTCATACTTTGGTCACCCCTCTGAATTGTACTGACTAACCTATACATGGAGAAAAATCATATCACAGGAGACATATTGGGGACTTTAATTTTAAATTAAATTAAATTTAAATATAGGATTTTAAAAAATCTGTAAATACCTACCACAAAGTTTGTTAGGCTGAGTATCTCTGTCCTAAGAGATATTGTAGTCAGATTGTGTAATAGTTTGACCTTTTATAATTGCTTCACTATGTCAATAAAAATTCAGTTCCTATTATTTTTTCATTGAAATATAATGTACACAAACTTGTATAAAGTAGCAACTCCATGGAATTGTGTATATGTATAGAATAACTAACCTCCACCCAGATGAAGAGAAACAAAAACTTTGTAATATGAGTAGGCTACTTCAGGGTCTCTAGAGTCCCTTGCAAGGTAGTTGCTATTCTGAACTTGACAGTCTTCAGCTATTTTTCTACATCTGCACACCATTGTAGTGGAATTAGAGTGCGTACTATATGAATCATTTCACGTGAAACTGTAGATAGTATTTTTCTGTCCTATTCTCTGAGAACTCCAACCATCATTAACTATCCCATATTGGTATGTTTAGTTTTTAATCTCTGTTATGCACTTGTTTACTATAGTTGGTTCCAGAGCTTTTCTGGCTTTTCATACATTTTAGAATCATGGTGACACCAAAACCTGACATTTTGGCCTACATAACACACCCAGGTGGTTGTTTGAGATATAACTCACTTGCTCCACATCTCAGTGATCCAAATGTTAACACATCCACAGTCGCCCACAGTTAGTGTGATGAGTATTTAAGTTACCCTTTTGTAAGTTTTTTATTTTTAAATTAGCAAATCCACAATCCCCATAGGGAAACTTAAGAAATAATGTCCATGGACATTCTAAGCTTAACCCCATAGGTCCAGTCTGTCACTTCACTTGCTTACTGAGCTCCTAGCTGCCTCTGAACTTCTTTGATGGCCTGCCCTCAGCACATTTACCTCCCTGGGACCTGTGATTCATACGCTTCTGTGCTATAACTTTTGTTTTCATTTTATCATTGTGTCACCTCTCAAACACCCTCCATCACATCACATCATATAAATACCATGCATACACACCCACCACAGCACCTTTAACACCCTCAAACTCTTCTACAGTGTGGCTATCACGGCTTCTGACCACTAATTCTAGAGATGCTTCAACTAAATTAAAAACAAACCATTGCACAACACAAACTATAGTTTCCTGTTATAAATAAAAAATGCTATAAATATTTTTGAAGATGTTTTGTGCTGGACTCAAAATGTTTACTTTTGTGTATGTATTAGGGAGTAGAGCTGGCAATTTATAATGTATGTAGTGTGTATTATCTTTCCCATATATTGTCCACAGTTTTTCAAGATGTTCAAACCAAGTGTATTCCTGCCAGGCATATTTTAAGAGCTTATATTGGAAATTCACCACTAGGCTTGATAGTAACAATCCTGTTCATTTTGGGCATTCTGGTGGATGAATAATGGGAACCCACTGAGATTTTAAATTGCATTTCTCTTACAAATAATGAAGCAGAATACATCTGACAGATGATTAATATCTGGAATGTATAAAGAACTCAAAAATACAAAAAGCCAAAAAATAAATGACCCATTCAATAAATGGTCACAGGACTTGAACAGAGTCTCAAAACAAGAAAAAAATGGCTAAGAAATATCTAAAAAATTGTTCATTGTCCCTAGCAATTATGGATGTGTAAATCAAAATAATTTTGAGATTTCATCTTGCCTCAGTCAGAATAGTAAAGGTCAACCAAACAACAGACAAAAATGCAGGTGAGGTTGTGAGGAAAAGGGGACCATCATCCACTATGGGTGGATTTTGAATTGTCAACTGGTACAGCCATTCTGGAAATAGGTATGGAGAATTCTCAAAAGGTTTAAAATAAATCTCCCAAACACAGCTATACTACCCCTTGGCATATGTCTTAAGGACTTGGCATCCACAGATAGTTTTCTCACCCATGTTCATTGATACATTAGTTACAATTGCTAGGAAATGAAAACAACCTTAATACCCAAATAGATAGTGACAAATGAATAGTGAAAATTTGGTACATATATATATATATATGCATACACACTATGGAATACTATTTACCTGCTAAAAAACATTGAATCATGACAATATCAGGTAAACAGATAGTATTAGAAATGTCATATTGAGTGAGGTACCTTAGCGCTGGAAAGACAAATGCCATGTCCTTTCTTATCTGAGTCTCCTAGATTAAAATATTACATGTCAGTATACATTCTCAAGTAACTGCAAAAACCAGGAAAATGAAAAGGGATAGCTGGTGGGGTAAGATGTTTGCTGAGTAATAGAAGGAAGCATAGTGGAGTATGAATGACTGATCAGAGAAGTGAAATGGGAAAAATAGGGGTGCTCTAATTAGAGAGAGTTCAAATAAATAAAAAAGAAGGAGAAAGGAGGGTAAAATAACAGTAAAGATATCTGGAAAAGTCGTAAGGAATCATAGTATTAATTATCTACCTAAAGAAAACTCTGTGATCCACATAATTATGTACATAAATATATGAATGAAATTCTCTCATCTGGGCAGACAATTCTTCCTCCAAAAGCCAAAGACCAGCTAACAAAAACACTAACACCAGCAAAGAAAAGGCCTCTTTAGAGTTGTTATTTGGAGTTTTCCAAGAGACTCCCCCAAAACATTGCAGGCTAATGTTACTGTCTTTACTTACGTCCCAGAGGTCGAAGGTAATTTTCCATGGCTGAAGATGGCATGCTCTTCAGATATAGGCCCAGAAGTCCCTGAAATACTGACCTGAAAGCTTTCATCCTGAGGACTAATTTTCACTTTACCAGAAGAAGCCATGAAAGCTTCAAAAGGGGGAAAGCAACAACAGTCCTACACAACTATGATGGTCATCCACCACAAGAATGATCAGTATGGTACAATTAGTCTAAGGGTCCAATAGTGGCACCCTTACCTTAGCAGTAACCAACAGCTCTTAATTTAGACTTAAGACCTGTTCAACGAGAAGGAAATTGTGACTGATACTAGAAACCTAAGCAGCTACTCAAGGTTAGCGAACTCATGAATCCTGCAACCACCAATTTATTAAACCAGCATAATTCCTAATTATATTCCAAATTATTTTTCTTATAAGAATAGTCCTCATTCTTCATCAAGGAAAATTATCTTTGTAATAGACAGAGACCATTACAGAAGCTAAACCAATCAAAATATAAAGTGTGGAGCCTTGTTCCAAGGGATACATCTACAAAATAACTCCTGAACCTAAAGCTCAGGGATCATTGTGGAAACGGGTATGGGCATATTTATAAAAAACAGAAGAACAGGTAATTTGCTGTGAGATTGTGTCTCATAGTAATGTCAGAAGCTATCCCTATAAAGTCTCACTAACATGATTGCTTAAACATGAGTTGAACAAGGACAATAGCCATAGACATGTTACCTCAGACAAAGGAAAGCCCAAGAGGTCTCAGTCTTACAAAAAGAACTAAAAAATGTTGAAATCAGAAGAAATAGTCTTCCCCAGGGAAGAGCACACTGATTGTTTTCCAGCACAAAATGTTCAGCCCTGAAAAAATAATACAAGTAACATTATACAGATTGAGTAGATTATATTTGTGTATTTAGGAGTATACATACTATGTATGTAGAGAGAATTTGGAGGGAAGAAAGGGAAGGAGATAATGATGTGGTTATACTGGAATTTCAAAAATAAAAGAAATAATTTTAAAAAGTCAATTAAATGCATGAGCTGGTGAGATGGCTTAGTAAGTAACAACTCTTGTCAAACAAATTTGATGAACTGAGTCCAATCTCTGGAGCTATTGTAAAGGTGAAAGGAGAGAACTCACCTACAGTGCTGATCCTTATCCTTCACATGTCTATCTGTGGCACACACAAGACCACAAATATATTCATGCATACACACTAATAAATAATAAATAAAATAAGGAAAAAAGGAGAAAAAGATGTTAGCCTCTCACAGAGAAAATATACAGTTTCAGTAAAATTACCATATTCCAGTAAGTAATTTAACAAAATGTTTTCTAAATTTTGGGGTAGCAAAAATAATTTTTATGAATTTCAACCTTATCTTGACTGATTTTAATTCTGAAACACACTTAAAAATGGAATTGCCTTCTGACATGTGATCATTCCTCTGAAAACTTATTAATGAAGTAGAAAAAGTGAGGTATATTAAACAATTTGAGAGGTGATGTTGCTGCTAATAAAATTAATATTGAGGTTAGGAAAGCAAAGAATGAACTTGACCTTTTAGCCACAATCATTGACCATTTTGGCAGTTGTTTTGCTCATGTGTTTACTGAAGTTCTTTGTCCATTGAAAAAGACTGAGTTATCTCTCTCACTGACCTGTAGAGGTCATGTTTTCCTATATGAACCCCCTTTCCATGTGTGTACTGTGACTTTTATTTATGTTTTCCTATA
>CAJQZJ010032952.1:1648640-1665642 GCA_907164525.1 Lophiomys imhausi
GTGTGTGTGTGTGTGTGTGTGTGTGTGTGTGTGTGTGTGTGTGTGTGAGCTAGGTCCAGGCTATATATGCTTTTTGGGGAAGTGGGGTTGTTGTTTCAGTCTCTGTAAGTCTTCCGGGGTCTAGGTTGCTTGGTTCTGTTGGTCTTCATGTAGAGTTTATTTTTGTTTTCTCAAGACAAATTTTTGTTGAATAGTCTTGGCTGTCTTAGAACTTGCTCTGTAGACCAGGCTGGCCTCAAACTCACAGAGATCTACATGCTTCTGCTTCCAAGTGCTGGAATTGAAGGCATGCACCACCAGTGCCTTGCTCAGAAAATAATTTTTAAAAACCCTAAATGTTACACAAATAAAAATAGAAACTAATGATAAAAGAACAGAAAAAACTGCATTAAATCATTACAACAAAAATCTAGTTCTTTATGAAGAAGGACAAATCAGTCACTAAGAAATTTGCTTGTATTAGATTATTTTTGAGAGAGAAAGGAAGAATATGAAGTTGACTGAGTTGAGAGGTAGGAAAGATCAGAGAGGATTTGGAAGGAAACTAGGTTATATGGAAAAATAAGATTATGTGAACATTGTATGAAAAAGTGTTAAAGAAAAATAGGTAAAGTAGCATGTAAGTATTAGGAAAGAATTAAGTAAATAAGTATTAATGAGGAAATAATTAAATACTTTGTATCCTTGTAAATAAGTATAAAAATAAAAAGTGATGAATCAAGTTATAAGTATTATGCAAAAATTTAAACTATTTAGCAAACATATTTTCATGATGATGCATTTTTGAAAACATAGTACCACATATTATAACATGACATTTTTAAAGCACACAGCTCCTGGGCCATGTATAAAATAGCAGGACAGAAGCCTTAGAGATTGTGTTTCCCAAAGATGCACTGAATTAATACAGTAAGCACATGGGCAATTCACAAGAAGCCTAGAAATTAGTTGAAAGGCAGCTGCAGCCTAACTGGCGCAAAACTGGATACATCAGAAACAACTGGTGAAGTGGAGATACCCTCTCACTACAATACTTCACACCTTGACCCTTGACTGGGAAGAAAACATGGGCTACCGATGGACTGTTCTCTATCTTGTTTGTCTCACACTGCTGCTAAGACTTTAAGTTAGCTAGACACTAAAGTGGTTACAGAGAATGGATGTTTGTGTAGACATGTGGATATTCACAGAAGTGCCTCCCATGCCTTAGGCTACTTGAAGAGCAGCTTCTGCTGCTTCCCTCTGTCAGAGCATCAGGGGACCTCGCACATTCTAGAGTTCCAGAGGCCAATGACAAAAGAGATAAAGAGATTTGAACTAACCTATGAGCCCTTGCTACAGCCATTCTGTTTCTGGGGGGGGGGGGACAAAAACCCCCAGACCCATCTATTTGAAATGGAGGGACGAAGTTTGACTATTTCCAATATTCCAACTTCTCTGAAACTCACCAAGGTGCTGATCTTTGTCTCACCTGTTTCAGAATGCTGCAAAGATCTAGTCTGTTAGATCCTAGATACTGCTAAGAACTAAGACAATGGTTTGGACTAGCAAGAAGGTGTCGAGAGGACCACTAAAGTTCTCACTGAGTTATTCTGTGAAGGTCTTTCTCACTGCATCAATCACAGAGGATAAGGAGAGGTAGTGATTTTTCCCAAGTATATAAATGTCAATATAGAATCAAAGAAAATGAAGATGGAAACATGATCTAAAGAAAAGAATAGAAAAGTTACAGAAGCTGTCATTCATGAAATGGAGATATATGAATTCCCTGAAGGAGAATTGAAAACAATGATTTTTAAAAAAATGTTTATTTATTACTTCAAGTTACATCTCCGTCACAGATCCCTCCCTTCATCCCTCCCAGTTCCACCCTCCCACCCTCACCCCCGTCTTCCACCTATCTTACTCCTCCAGATGTAGGGTGCCCCTATATATAAGCCCCCCTCAGTTTATCAGTTATATAAGGACTAAGAGCTTCCTTAGAGTTTTTTTTTATTGTACAAGATTGATTTAGCTATTATGGATTTTTTTGTTTCTCCATATGAAGTTAAGAATTGTTCTTTCAAGGTCTGTAAAGAATTGTGTTGGTGTTTTAGTAGGAATTGAATTGAATTTGTGTATTACCTTTGGAAAGATGACCATTTTTATTATGTTGATCCTACCTATCCATGAGCATGGGAGATCTTTCCATCTTCTGATATCTTCTTTAATTTCTTTTTTCAAGGACTTGAAGTTCTTGTCATACAGGTCTTTTACTTTCTTGGTTATAGTTACCCGCAGGTATTTCATGTTATTTGTGGCTATTGTTAAGGGTGTTTTTCCCTAATTTTTTTCTTGGCACATTTATCTTTTGTGTAAAGAAGGGCTACTGATTTTTTTGAATTAATTTTGTATCCAGCCACCTTGATGGAGGTATTTATCAGTTGTAGGAGTTCTCTGGTGGAAATTTTGGGGTCACTTATATATACTATCATATCATCTGCAAATAGGAATGCTTTGATTTCTTTCTTTCCAAGTTGTATCCCCTTGATATCCTTTAGCTGTCTTATTGCTCTAGCCAGAACTTCAAGTACCATGTTGAAGAGATATGGGGAGAGTGGGTATCTTTGCTTTGTTCCTGATTTTAGAGGAAATGCTTTAAGTTTATCTCCACTTAATTTAATGTTGACTACCAGCTTGTTGTATATTGCCTTTATTATTTCTAGGTATGGTCCTTGTATCCCAGCTCTCTCCAGGACGTTTAGCATGAAGGAGTGTGTTGGATTTTGTTAAATGCTTTTTCAGTGTCTAGAGAGATGATCATGTGGTTTTTTTTTTCTTTCAGCTTGTTTATATGGTGGATTATTTTGATGGCTTTTCATATGTTTATCCACCCCTTCATCCCTGGTGAAGCCTACTTTATCATGGTGCATGATACTTTTGATATGTTCTTAGATTCCATTTCATAGTGAAAACAATGATCTTAAAGAGGCTCGGTGAACTCAGAACTATCCACAGAGTGGATAAGCCAAGATAATTTCAAAGATGAGTTGTAAAATCACAAAAGAACCAAATATAAACATTGATGATAAGGAATTTAATTACTGAAGTGAATTTCCCAGTAATCACAAAGACAACATCTCTAGTAGTTGTTTAAAGAGAAAGGAACTGAAGTGTGTTAATGCAAATAATCAGTGAAGTGTGAAAGAACACAGAAAGAGGAAAAAGAACCACAAGATGACACATAACAGTGGAAACAAAACAATTAAGTTCTTCCCTATTAATAAGTTTAAAAATGTAAGTGGATTAAACTTCTCCAGCAAAAAGATACACAATACTTAAATGCATAAGAATGCAAGGTCTAACTATGTATTGTGTACAATAAAGATTCATAATAGGATCATTAAGGATCAATATAAACTACTATTGAAAGATTAGGAGGAAATACTGTGTACAAATTGTAACCAAATGTGAACAGGTATGAGTATACTTAGATAAACAGTCCCTAAGTCAGAACCTACCATAAGAGACAAAGTAGGACATTGGATAATGATAAAAGGTCAATCCATCACAAAGCCATACAGTTATAAACACACACACACACACACACACACACACACACACACATTCATAATGCAGTACCAACATATATAAACATTGACAGAACTGAAGGGAGAATAAACAGCATTATAAGAAGAGTAGAAGGAGGTGGTACACAACTGTAATCTCAGCATTTGAGAAGTAGAGGCAGGAGGATTATCAGTTAAAGGCCAGCCTTGGCTACAAGCTTCAGGCCCACCTGCTATGTGAAACCTGTTTCAAAAAAAAAAAAAAAATCAAAGTAACAACAGCATAAAAAAGCAGGAGAAGAGGAGACATGAATACCCGTTTCTCAAAGTAGGTAGACTAACCAGACAGAAAATCCGCCAGGAAACATTGGCATTGCAGTACACTAGAATAAATATGACTTACAGACACAAAGAGAACATTCTATTCAATGGCTGCACAGGGTGCATTCCTCTCAAATGTACAGACTATCTTTCAGGAATGGTAACACAGAAAAGGATAAGTCAATAAATTTAGGCAGATTTACATCAGGCCAAATATAATTTAATCATCAGAGAAACTAGAAATGAAGAACAGAAGGGAGAAAGCCAAGAAAATTCACAAGTATATGGAATTAAACAGCAAAGCTCCATGTGGCTAATATTTCACAATTGACCTGAGGTAGCAAAACCAGGGAAAGCAAGGATGTAGATAGTTGGAGGATTTTTATAGTATTTATTTAAGTTTAAAAATACTGACATGATGTCTGATCTGTTTTCTGCTGAGGTTTCCGTTGTCCAGTTGTCCCTGGATTCCTTGAATGGATGCTTTAAATCTCCTGGAAAGATAAGAACAGAGCCCTGTCCTAATCCTAACTCTGGGACAATTACCTTTTTTTTGGGGGGTTCAGGTAATATTTTTCCTGGAGCAAATTTGGTTTTTTTGACAATATATAAAGTATTACCTTTCAATCCGGATTAAAGAAGAAATTATTTTGATATTTTGGAGCTAGACAAACCTTTAGTGTATATATTTTGATATCTCTAAGGACAATTTGTTTGAGCTGCAGCCTGCCTTTTGTAAGTAGCTTTTAAACTTAAATCTTTCCAAATCCTATGTGCCTGTCTCTGCATTCTAAGTTTTGGGATCAAAGACATATGGTTCCCAACTGATGGGATTAAAGATGTGCTCCTCCACCCCTGGATCAAAGTTTTTCTCTGTTTAGAGCGTGTTTTGTATCAGGTGGCCTTGAGCTCTGAGATCTGCCTGTTTCTGTCTCTAGTGTGTTGGGATTAAGGGTGTATTCTTCCCCAATGATGTGACTAAGGGTGTGCACCATCACCACCCTGTTTCTTGTAACTCTAGAATTTATAAGACAACTAACTCTATAGTGATCCTCCTGTCTCTACTGGAGGTAAAGGCATGGGCTAACACCATGCATTATTTTACCTTAGCTCTAAGTTTTTTCAACTCTTGGAGGTTTGTAAAACCAGGTTGAACAGCTGTCACCTTTAATTTATTTACAGTGTTTTAAACCTGTTACCTGCTTTTTAATGCCAAACCATGGAAATAGCCTATACGTCTACAAAAAAAAAAAAAACAAAAAAAAACTTTTAAGCTGCTATCAAGTTTGTGTAATCTCTGTAGCCACCTGCAGTCTAACATTGTAGTCTGAAATTAAGGCCATTTTCCTTTCATGCCAGTAAGGTAAATTATAGTTTGAAAATTTTATATTGTATTTTATTATATTTTTAAGCTTATTAACTCTTTTCTTAAAAAAGTATTATTTACTTCTAGAACATAGTTTCCTCCCTCCTCCCCTCTTGGCCCCTCCCTTCCTCTCTCCTTCCCTCCCTCTCTTGCAGACTTCTTCAATAGCAGTTTCCTCAAAAGTCTACAACCACAACAACTCAAAATCGCTAAGATCGTTCATCTCCACAGACTACTCCAGCCAGATCTTCAGTAAAGCTCTGAAGATCAGCTTCTGTCTATGAACTTCTTAGGACATCTAAATAGCTGAGCACAAAAGGACTGAACATCAAATGATTCTATTAACATTTTAAACCATTTTTCCATTCTTATTTGGGCCCCAAACAGGTTTACTATGTCCCAAATCAGCAGGAAGTCATTTTAAGAGAACAACATCCCATCCCCAGAAGGTGGGGAGGGTGTTCCCCCCACTTTGGTTATTTGATAGATAATAGAAATTCTTGTTATTTAGGGGAAAAGACTACAAGCTGTTAAATGGTCTGGTTGAATGGGTTTGGGAGGTTAGACCCAGGGACTTCTTTCTTTTTCTTTTCTGTATCCTCCTTTCTCTCCTATATAGGAGTGAACAGACTTGAGAAAAATGGGACATAGACATAGTATAGGAAAGATCAAGAAAAAAGGACAAATTATTGAATATAGCCTTATACCTTTGTATACTGATACAAAATTAATATTATATTTGGCTAAATTGGTATTGATCATTGTATATTAATGCAAAATTAAGATTGTATAGGGCTACATCGGTATTGATCTTTGTATATTGATACAAAATTAAGATTATATTTGGCCACAATGGTATTGACCCTTGTATATTAATGTAAAATTAAGATTGTATTGGGCTACATTGGTATTGATCTTTGTATATTGATACAAAATTAAGATTATATTTGGCCACATTGGTATTGATCTTTGTATATTGATACAAAATTAAGGGTAATGTTTCTTAAAGGTATTGTTCGTAGTAATACTTAAAAATGAAATGTCAAGTTTTGACCTCTCGCTACCAACTGACATAAACTGTTTATAATAATTAAGAAACGGAAACTAATAATCATGAAAATGTGTCATTTTGTTAGTTACTATGACAGTCTATCACAGTTATTTTCTAAGCTATTCAGAAATCAAGTTGCTAAGAGACAAGCAATATTTGCTTATCTAAATATAAGAGATAGATAGGGCATCTTCAAAAACCTCAAGAGATCTGCAGAATATGGCATTCAAAGATGTTTTCTTAACTTAAGATTTTTTGATATCGAGACATGTCAGCTCCTGACAGCACCCCCTATTCTACTCCAAGTAGAAGATGAGCATCGAAGAATCTCCAGTGGGAGATGATTGAATTGGTGGTAAGCCGTTCTCTTGGCAAGAAAAACCCCTTGCTTCAACTGTATGCAGACTTCTGTCCAAAAAAGACAAAACTTGGAAGCAGATAAGTCAACAGCCTAGCTCTGCCAAGACAGGATAGGTAAGTCCTTCATAATTCCTGCTCTACAATCAATGTCTGTCAGAGAAATGGAGCCAAATGGCTGAAGATTGATGCTGTAATGTATGGAGAGAAAATGGGAACTGTCCAGGCAGCCACTGGTATGTCATTTTTCAGTTTTGGAAGCTGCAGGCCCTGCACTTCCTATATAATCAGATATATTTATCCCTCTCAGGTCTCTGAGTTTGGTTGAAGAATAGATATCTAGAGTCTCATAGTTAAATTTTGAGTTGTTTAGGAATCAAGAGGGTGTTCTGGATCTAAGAAGATATTTTTAAAATTATGAGGCAAGTTAGTATGAAAGCTGAGTTAGATATAGAACTTTAAACTCATGGAGATGGTTAGATAGTAGAATGTTAAAGTCAGGTGCCAAATACATATGGACTGGACATTGGGAATGTATGCTAAGCCATATAACTCTTATAATTGTGGCCTATTTATTTCTGTTGTTTTGTATTGTATTTATAGTTATAAGAAAAAGAACCATTTTTTGGGCTGAAAGGGAGAGCTGTTGGGGGGAAAAAGAAATACTTTAAACTAAAAAAAAAAGAAGGGAAGAGGATGGGGGGTTGAGAGGGAGGAGGGTGGAAGGGTGGGACTGGAGGGGGGAGTAGGGAGGGGATTGTGATTGAGATGTAACTTGAAGAAACAATAAATAAATTATTAAAAAAATACTGACATGAAAATACTAAGTCTCAGAACAAGGGTTTTTAACAGTTTATGAAAATATGTTGGAACAAATTGGAAACCTACAATGCCAAAATGTAGCCTCATGTGTAAAGATATTTACAAGTCTTATATTATTTGTGTCTTCATAGTATATTCTTAATGGTGTAAACAATTTCTAAATGTTTAGACAAATTCATTACATCAGGGTAGATGTCTAGTTGTGCGAGGGTCAGGCAAAGGTAATGGAATAATAGGAGAAAACTCAGGACAACTGAACTTGAATTGAACTTTAATGATATCCCAGCTTAACCCTGAACACTGGCAACAAAACCTTAATCATATATCTGAATCCAAAGCTGCATATAATAATTTTCTTTAAATTTAGGTAAACTTTCAGCAACATTAACCTTCAATCTCTGAGAGTGAATTATTTTCAGTATCAAGAAAATAAAACTTTTATTTGTCAGAGAATTTTGTAACATTTGTAGGATTTTTTTTTCTTTTTTCTTATTTTAAAAGAAAATTATTCCAGTCTTGGTGGAGCATGCCTTTAATCCCAGCAGTTGGGAGGAAGAGGCAGGCAGATCTCTGGGAGTTCAAGGCCAGCCTGGTCTATAGAGTAAGTTCCAGGATAGCCAGGGCTATACAATGAAACCCTGTCTCAAAATTTTTTTTGAGGTTTATGTATTTTATGTATGTGATTGCTGTATCTGCATGTATGCCTATATACCAGAAGAGGGCATTAGATTTCATTACAGATGGTTATAAGCCATTTGGGCTTGTTGGGAATAGAATTAAGGACCTGTAAGGAGCAAGGAAGCCACCACTCTTAATTGCTGAACCATCTCTCCAGCACAAGGATTCCAATAAATAAACAGCAAAGAAAAAAATCTTCTTTTGTCTTTACTCATGGTAATATTTTAAATGGTCTATTCACATCTTTATATGTCATTAATATATAAAGTATTATTGAAATATAAATAATGGTTTATATTTTTGGTTCTTTCAAAACTTTCTCCTAAGCTGTTTACAAGTAGAAAATGAATTAAGATGATATATGACCTCTGAATTACCAGGGTTGAACTGGACCCTACTCTGCCCTAGAGTTTGTAATAGTTCATGAATCATGGCTTCTAGGTAGATGCCAACCATCATTATAAAATTCTACCTCATCAGGAAAACATTAAAAATTGAATTTTTCTTAATATTAGGCATTCAGAATAAAAATGGCTATATGTGGTTTAGAGGTGTATAGATTCCTTTTAAAATGTGAAATAAATGAAAGTAAAAAGACATTAGAAAGAAGAGATAGACTAAATTTTTTTTTATGTGACTTCACTCTGATTTCCACTAGTTTGGTAATTTATAGTCTGGAATTTTATCATCTTAGATTTAGAACACCTTAAAAATTACTTAAACATTTATCTTCAGAATAACTTTTAAAAATTAGCAACTAAGCTAAAAATGAAGAGGAAACAAATACCCCGAAGTTTCATATGAACTAGTAAGAGCATCTACAAGCAGAGGCTTGCTTTGTATCACAGGACCAAAGTAGGCAGTTCCCTTCACTACACCAGGACAGGACTGTGTTGTTTTCTTTCACTCTTTCTCTTGTCCAAGTCAAAAGAACTCAAGGGGTTGGTTTGCTGGGACTCAAATTGAAGAGAGACAACAGTTCTGCAGAGCAGCAGGACCTGTCAACAGTGGAGCTGTTAGAAAGTGTCTTGGTGTTCTGCTGCTCCAATATTTCAGACTGAAAACAACCTGCAGCAAGGAGAGCTCAGAAAGGTCAATTGGTTGCTCAAAATATCCTAGTAAAGAGGCCCTACTGTTGAGTTTTATCTTGGCTCTGTGTCTTGAGTGTTCATCCTTCTTGTAATTTACCGGTGGTAGTTAATTTGTTGGTGGTCCAGGTGAAAGGAGTCCCTGCTCTGCACTTTCCTTGGGTGCTCATGAACACTTCCCTGATATTTAGCCTTACTGCATAAGAGGCAGGTCTGAAAATAGGGTTTCTAAAGCTAGGATAGTGGGGTTCAAAGAGAAGGAAAGACCTTGTGAGCCCCAATTCTAATCAGAGCTGTAGACATTCTGGTCTAAGCACCTTGTCACACATGGTGAGATCTAATCTCATTTGAAGATATGATCAAAGTTCTGCATGGTTCCTGCAGAGACTTCTTGTTTAAACCTCCCATGTGCCCTTTGCATGCATTTAACTTGGCTTTAAACCATTTGTTCCATTTACATGAATGTATTCAACAGGCAGATTGTGCCTTGCCTGAACATTCTTCTCATGAATGCAAATAACATTTCTTAATCTTTCACAGCTGGTTCAAGAAGTATGCTTGATGAATCACCTAGAGGAGATTTAGAGAAAAAAAAAAAGGATAAAGAGAAGAAAAACAAATGCAGAAGGTTATTCAATCCTTGAGTTGCCCATTAAGGATTTAACTTATGCAGAATATGCAGCAAGTGAAAGATTGCTTCAGGAGAAGTCACCAGGCTTTCTCTTGGGCTATGGAAAGACATGGTCAGAACTTTGATGCTTTAAAAATGCTGAATGGCTCAGATCAGATAGGATTTCTGTTCCAATTCCATGGAACAAACTATAGCTTATAAAGTCCTTTGGAAATCATACTTTCGGTAGATATCAAACAGTTCTGCTGTGGGAGAAGATAACAAAATAGTTTTCTTTCTTCCTGTGGGAGAAAGAAAGCATTTTTTTCCCTCAAAATATATAGGTCAAGGTTTTTTAGGTCTTCTCTGATACTTTTCTAAGGAAATTTGGGTACTCTTAAAACTCACCAGCAGCTTTCAAGTGGATTTCTCAATAAAAACAGTAATTAGTATACAGTGTGTTTTGATTTCCCTAGAGGAGCTGTTTTGAAATTGCTGGAGGTGGCAGAACCCTTTTCAGCAGGCACAGAAGGGCAGACTTGGCATCTTGCTGGTACCAGAGCTACTGGGAGCAGTTGCTCATACAAATGAAACATACAAATACATATCTTGCTTCCATGGAGTTTCTGTTCCAAAGGGTAAGTATTGCCATGGTGGGGGAGGGGACTACCAGCCGTGAATGAGCAAATTGCAAAGTCGTTTTCTTACCAAATGCAAAAACTAGCCAGAAATTCCGTGTGTCTTCCTGCTGCCATGGGACCCTCATCTACTAGTCTAGATGGAGAAAGAAGCCGTTGTAAAGAAGGATGGTCTGAATTATATCCTAGCTAAGGTGGTGATGAGCAGGCTGAAGCCTACAGGCAGAGAGAGCAGAAGACAGATGGGGTGTAGGAGGGAAAATGAATCCAGTCACTTCATTCCTTCGTCAGTTATCTCTACTTCTTTAGTAGACTCTCAGAATGATGATGTACTCCCTTCCACTTTCCCTCCTCTTTATTATCCTAGTCTTCAAGTGTACGTTTCCCATGCCTGAACTGATCATTCTCCCTTCCAGAAATGCTGTATCTCACCACACCTCTGATACCCACCTTCATAGCCACATGGCACGAGCATCAGGTCCCCTTCCTGTGGATGTCCTATTAGCTACTTTGTACCACGGTTCTGCGACCAAAGTGTTAGACCAAAACAACTGAAGGGAAGAAGGGCTTTATTTGGCTCATGGTTTAAAGCGATAGGGAGAAGGCATTGACTAGCCACATTGCTTCTACAGTGAGGGAGCCGAGAGAGATGAATGGCAGTGCTCAGCTCATTTTCCCCTTAATGCTCCCACTTTTTATTCAGTCCAGGACCCCAGCTATGGTGTAGCTCTTGCTCACACTGAGGGCTCACCCTTCCTTTTCAGCTAAGACTCAACCCGCACCACATCACCAGAGAAAAGCCTCCTAGATGATTCTAAGACCAGTCAAGTTAACTGTGAGAATTCACAATCATAACTGGTAATTTTGAAGAATGAATTTTCTAGTCTTGGGCCTGGCTAGTGCTCGGGTTTCCATCAAAATTCCTCCAGGAGGCCATCAGCGCATCGTTGCAGCGGAGTTAGAATCACCGCCTTCCAGAAGAAGATTTGTACAGAACTCTACTTGTGTAGCTCCCATGTTTGAGAATGAAGAAAAGCTGAAGATTACCAGAGTGCTATTTCACTGTCCTTACTGCTTGGCTCCCTTCAGTTGCAGGGTAGACCTGTAGTCTCTTTACCCTAGGACATCTCTCACCCTCAGTCTGCTTCAGTGATACACTGTTGAGCAGTATAACCTGTTACTTGTAGGAACAGTTTGTATATTCAAGGATGTAAGGAGCCTGACAGTATTATTTCTTCCCTGCCTGCTTCCCTATCAAGCCCAAGAACAGATATGCATACTAGGTCCTAAGACCAGCCCGGGAATCTCAAAGTTCCAGAGGTAGTTATGAAAAGTAAACTCTATTAATGATTGCTTTGTCCTCAGCTTGCATGTAGACCTCTCTGAATTCAGAAAAAGACATGCCTTTCACTTCTAATTTCTGTGTCCAACTTTCTTCCAAACCTAACACAGAGATAGCGCCAGACTTAAGACTCATGAACTCTAAGGCATGTAGTTCTGAAGGTGCAGGGTGAATTTAATAGACCATAGTTGCCAATGCCATGGACTGACGTTGGAACAAAGAAAGTGAGTGGCTGCAGTGTGAAATGAGAGAGGTATATACCTCATCTCATGAGGCATGTCCTCTGGTCTTGTGACTTGTTCCTTTGTAAAGAAGCCAGACTGTATTGGCACAAAGAATGTTGTCTCCGCTCTGCTGCTTCCAGTGAAAATGAGTCGTCTGCAGGAGAAGGTGCCAAGTAAATGCCTCTTCTCCAGGGATGCCTGAAAACATGTGCAGTGTGCCAGAGGAATAGAGTGTTGATTTTTAAAAGCTGAATGTTTTTTAAAAGTTCCATTTTTTTTCATGCAGAATAAATAGTATTCTCCATTTGGTAATTTCTCCCAAACCAGGGAAAATTTGTTTTCTGTTGATACAGGAAAGCTAGTGCGAGCTGTACATATCATAGGAATCTAGACACGGTATGGGGTCTCAGTAACACTGACAGCAAACTCAGGCTATTTAAAAATCACCTCAAATTAGTTTTATATCTGAGTCATAATTTTGATAAAATGTATCCCTGCTGGGTCGGGACTAATAAACCTGACATGGGATCACATCCACTGTTTAAATAACTGTGTAAAAAGGTGTTCCATGAGTTTCTATCAGCTTAATAGCATAGTTGTTCATCAAGGCCATCTCTGGGTACCGAAGTGATACATCGAAATTTCAGATGATAATTCAGTTTGGTGAAAAGAAACCCCAGTTTATACTGCCTGAAACATAGGTACACAGGTATATAGGGATAAATACATGTTTACCACTGTTATATTTCATATTGTTACTGGGAGCTGATAGTATTACTGCGGCTACTGCTTCATAGCTGTTAGGATCTCTTCCTTCTCAAAGTGGGTATCTTACGGAAAGAGGGAAAATTCTTGAGCTGTCATAGGCTAGAAAGCATTCCATTTCCTTTTTGTCTTCTCTGGATGTAGCTTGGAAGCCTAGAGCTATATTGTGTAATATTTTTGGCAGTTTATTTTTCATTGCCTTGATATAGAATACCTACTCATCTCAAGATTCATTATGAAAAATTTTTACAAATTCAGACAGACCACATAGATTGGCATAGCTTTGATTGCTAGAATTATCCTATAATATTCTTCAAATTGATATGGATATTTGGCTAATTCATGTTCTGATTATATGTTATGGTAAACCAGATCTTATGAGATGAGATGAAAGTAAAATGAGTGTACTGTTCCCATAATAATTTCTCAAACTATTTCATTAGTAATGACAAACAGCTAATCATATATATTAATGTAGAACTTGCTGATATATATATATATATATATATATATATATATATATATATATATATTATTTCCTTAAAGGACATTGGTTGACAATGTCTGTGCTTCAAAAAATATATGTGGTAAGGAAACTATTTAAAAAGACCATTTGAATTTCTTTAAGATTTTATTCCCTCTTTCTTCCCTTGGTAACAACTATATATGAGTACAAATTAGAGTTATAACTTGGTCAATATTTTCCAATTTGTAAAAGTTCAATACTATTGCCTAAAATTTTGCAAAAAATTGTCTTTTAAGGTAATCATGAGACCTATTTTGTTCGGGAAAGTCTCAGGCAGATTGAAACATTGTGGTTTATGCTTCTTGTCCAGGTGTATCACCAATAATATCCCTTTCACTTTCAAAAGGATAGCCTCATGCACTGAATTACATGGAAGCTGTAGTAACTTGCCATTTGTAAGCCAAACTTTCAGCCAGTTTCAACACCACTGTAGATGACATCAAGACAGTACTTATTTTTTAGTTAGCTTACAAAGAATTAGATTTCATTATGGGGTTTGTTTGAACAACATTTGTTTTTGGTGTTTCTCTTCCTCTTCTTTCCCATTTTCTCTTTGTCTGCTTTGTACGCTCCCATGCCTCTTTTCCACCTTCATGCGATGTGACCTGCTATGATCCATGCTCTGTTTTCTCGGCACTTTTTATTCTATTCTTAATGGTCTCCTGTCTAGTTTTCTGGTCCATGTGGCTCAGCTGGTAAAAGCACATGCCATGCAAGTATGAATATCTGTACCCAACACAGAAGGAGAGAATCAACACCTAAGACATTATTTATAAAGTCACAAGGAGAAGAGTTGGACTTAGGACATCAACAAAAAACAATATTGATGTCTGTATTATTTAGGGTTTCTATTGTTGTGAAGAGACACCATGACAATGGCAACTATTATGAGGACACTGTTATTTGGGGCTGTCTTACAGTTCATGGGTTAATCCGTTATCATCATGGCAGAAAGTGTGGTGGCACACAGGCAGACATGGTGCTGGAGAGGTAGCTGGAGAGGTACATTCAGATCAACAGGCAGCAGGAAGAGACTGAGACATTGGGTTTAGCTTGAGCATCTGAAACCTCAAATCCCACCCCCAGTGACATACTTCCTCCAATAAGGCCACAACTTGTAACAAAGTGCCATTCCCAGTGAGCTTATGGGAGTCATTACTTTTAGTCAAACCACCATAATGTCAGTAGGAAAGCATAAGCTCATCTGCTTTGGGATATGGAAGCTGTAAGTAGTACGCAGTTTGGTTAGAATTTGGTAGAAATATTAAATCGTGTGATGGATCTTTTAAAAACTTTTCAGAATTGGGCTTACAGAAGGAAAGAAAGTTATTGGAGTTTTCTGAGCAGATATGTAAGAGATGGAAACACTATATAAGAAAGGTAGCATTAGAGAATCCTCCTTTGTGAATTCTCTGTTTAGCTCTGTTCCCCATTTTTTGATTGGATTATTTGGTTACTTGGTATTTAATTTCTTGAGTTCTTTGTAGATTTTGGATATTAGCCCTCTGTCAGATGTGAAGTTGGTGAAGATCTTTTCCCAATCTGTAGGTTGACATTTTGTTCGAATGACAGTGTCTTTTGCCTCACAGAAGCTTTTCGGTTTCATGAGGTCCCATTTATTGATTGTTGGTCTTAGACCCTGAGTTGTTGGTGTTCTGTTCAGGAAGTTGTCACCTGTGCCGATGAGTTCCAGAGGTTTCCCCACTTTCTCTTCTAATAGATTTAGTGTGTCTGGCCTTATGTTAAGGTCTTTGATCTACTTTGACTTAAGTTTTGTGCAAGGTGATAAGTATGGGTCTATTTTCATTCTTTTACAAGTGGACATCCAGTTGGACCAGCACCATTTGTTGAAGATGCTGTCCTTTTTCCATTGTATGGTTTTGGCTTCTTTGTCAAAAATTAAGAGACCATAGGTATGTGGGTTCATTTCTAGGTCTTCAATTGGATTCCATTGATCCACTGGTCTGTTTCTATACCAGTACCATGCTGGTTTTTATTACTATTGCTCTGTAGTACAGCTTGAAATCTGGGATGGTGATGTCTCCAGATGTTTTTTTATTGTACAGGATTGATTTAGTTATTCTGGGTTTTTTTGTTATTCCATATAAATTTGAGAATTGCTTTTTTCAGGTCTATAAAGAGTTGTGGAAGAAATGCTCAAGATCCTTAATCATCAGAGAAATGCAACTCAAGACAACTCTGAGATTCTATCTCATACCTGTCAGAATGGCTAAGATCAAAAGCTCAAAAGACTGCACATGCTGGCAAGGCAGTGGAGAAAGGGGAATACTCCTCCATTGCTGGTGGGAATGCAAGCTTGTACAACCAATGTGGAAATCAGTCTGGAGATATCTTAGAAAACTTGGAATAGCTCTGCCTCAAGACCCACTTCTGGGTGTACATCCAAATTATTCCTCACCAAATCACAAGGAAGTTCCTCATCTATGTTCATAGCAGCTTTATTTGTAATAGCTAGAAACTAGAAACAACCCAGATGTCCCTCAACTGAGGAATGGATAAAAAAACTATGGTACATCTACACAATGGAATACTACTCAACCATCAGAAACAACAAAATACTTCAATTTGCAGCCATATGGATGGAACTAGAGAAGCTCATCCTGAGTGAGCTAACACAGACTCAGAAGGATTCACATGGCATCTATTCATTTATAATCAGATTTTAGCTATATAGTACAGAATAACTATACTATAACCAATGCACCAAAGGGAACAGGAACATAGACTCTGTTTCCTATCCATGAGACACTTTGCCCTAGTGGTGCTGCCTTGTAGGCCTCCAGTGTATGAGAAGGCTCCTGGCCCTCATATGACTGCTGAACTGGGTGAGGGGACTGTTATGTAGGGACACTCCACTCCAGAGGAATGGAGGAAGGAATGGAGGTAGAGGGTGGGAAGGAGGGACTGGGAGGAGTGGAACAGGACACTGTGATGGAGATGTAATCTGAAGTAATAAATAAATATTAAAAAAAATACTACCAAAAGAGAAGTAAAAAACAAAACAAACAAACAAACAAACAAACAAAAAAAACCAACCAACCAATCAAACAAACAAAAAAGCAGGTAGCATGACAATAGCATACAGAGAATGTTGAGGTTGTAGTCATTGTTCTCCTAGACAAAAACATGGACAAAAAAAAAAAAAAAAACCCTCAGTAGCTAAGATGCTCTTGGACATTAAGCCAGTAGGTAAGATGACATGTTATCCAGGGAGTTTTTTCTTCTGAGGGGACTTGGAGAGAAAGACAATGGCTATATAAATGGTATCAAAATTGCACAGAAAATAGATTGGAATGTGAAGGTTGAATGATTTGGTACTCTCTGTTAGGCAACTCCAGTGACTTTAAAAATGGTTCTTACTGATAAGATAATCTTTGAGGATTCAATTTGTGGTCTAAATATGTGTTTGCTTCTATGATACAACAGGGATATTTAGTTACACACGGGGACATATTTGAGACACAGTGCCATTGAAGAGTTAACAGCATTAGAAATGCTTAAGCTAAGCCGGGCGGTGGTGGCGCACGCCTTTAATCCCAGCACTTGGGAGGCAGAGGCAGGCGGATCTTTGTGAGTTCGAGGCCAGCCTGGTCTACAAAGTGAGTCCAGGACAGCCAGAGATATTCAGAGAAACCCTGTCTCGAA
>CAJQZJ010032952.1:1670395-1683069 GCA_907164525.1 Lophiomys imhausi
TCTTCAGTTTAGCTCTTGTAGACCCCCCAGCACCATGGAGTCTTCAGTGGAGAATGAGTCTCTCCTTTTCTTTCTGCACGTTCTGACATGTCCCCTTCAAATTCTGTTCACTTGTTTTCTAGCAGAGAAATTCGTAGTCATCGTTAGGTTAGTATGTGCTCCCAGCTCAGAATGCAAATATAAAGTAGTGGTAAGGACTTCTCCCACCCACCTGGGCCTGGGAAGCAATAGCCCTGACATCAGTTTCTCTGGTACTGTGAGTTTCTGGGCAAGGGCTGGCATTACAGCTCTTATTCTTTCATATTCTCTCAACCTAAAGCCCTCGTGCCCTTCCCAAGGTTTAGTATACTACTCTCTCCAAATTAGTTATTTTACTCACTGCTGTGATTAAAATGTCTGGGAGAAGCCCCTTCAGAGATTTATGTTGTTTCATAGTTTCAGAGCATGTACTCCATCGCGGGGAAGGCATGACTGCGTCCCATGGCAGCACGAGTGTACTACTGGGGCTTGTTCAGCTAGTGAATGAGGAAGAAGGATATGAGATCCCTCTTGTTTCTTCCAGATGAGAACCACCTCTGAAGGGTCCACAACTGACCCCTACAGTGCCCCCATCTTGGCACCAGGTGCTCAAATACTAGAACCTATTGGGGATATTTTAAATTTAAACCACAGATTTCCCTGTAAAACATTGTTAACCTTCTGTAGACTGGGAGTGTTTCTGAGAGGTGATGGTAGCAGTCACAGTTCTATTCTGCTGTCAGATAGTAAGCAAGTTCTGTTAAGGAATCAGGGTAGTCAGCATGTGTCTTAAGTATTTGATTAGTGCTTTCTTTCATATTTGGGGCATAACCACCAGAAAACTTCCCACCCAGCAGACTATGCTTATGGTAGCTTTTTTGTTTACAGTAGTTTATGTTGCCTGTGCACTATATCATGATCAATAACAATGGTTCTCAACCTGGGGATAGTGACTTCCCCTAGGGGGTCACATATCAGATATCTTGGACATCAGATAAATACATTACAATTCATAGCAGTAGCAAAATTACAATTGTGAGGTAGTAATGAAATAATTTTATGGTTGGGAAGGTCACTACAACATGAGGAACTGTATTAAAGGGTCAAAGCATTAAGAAGGTTGAGAACCACTGAACAATAGGAACATATGCATTCAAACTAAACTGCTGGGAAATTTATCTAAGTATTATTAAAAGAATCAGTTAATATAATGGTTCATATTTTTAGTAGTATTAGTGGTTTTGGTGGAAGTTTGGCAAGGTAAAAGGCTGAAATAAATCTTTGGACTACAATACCTCTAAGACTTATCTCTGATTTCATTTATCTGCTTTTGTTCCATGTGAGGATTCATGTGTCATATTCATGTACTACACTGGGGATCTTTCCTTATACCTTATCTTTCAAACTAATTCTGAGTTTATAGGTCCCAAATATTACAGGTCTTCGTAGCTACTCTAATTCTGAGCACATAATAGGTGCTCAGTAAATATATGCCATCCTCTTTTTTCAGATATGTTAATTAAAAATATATTACCAATTATCTGCTGCCCCTCATAGTATCTTACTTTATTGTGAAAAAAGTCTTCAGGATATCAAAATATTGTTATTATATAATAGCAAATGGAATTATTCTTTTAGAGCTTAAATAAAACTTCACAGCATCTGTCAACAATTGCATATTGGCCTAGTCTGATATCTGAACTTTTTCTTGCTCATTATACACTTAAACCTTGTTTATGTGGATGATGTGAAACAGATTAGCCTCTTATATGGGAATATAGATATGGAAAGTAATTTCCTCATCCCAAGCTCAGAGTTGCTACATGTAGTATAAGTAACAGAGTTTGACAGGAGGAAACTAAAATAAAATCACTGAGTCACTGCAAGTAATTTAATTATAAATAGAGGTTTTATGAGCAGTGCTAATGCGTGCTACCTCAGCTAACCTGACAATGAAGGTTTCATGAGCTACAGGGACATCTGGAACCAAATCACATGTAAGAATTATGCAGCCGCAATAAAAACCACTTAATTAGCATTGCAAATAGTGTTCCAGCATTTATGAGATGTCTGCAAATTTGCATACAGATACATAATTACATAATTTGCAGCTGTTGTGTTTGTTCCATAAGACCTTGCCACTTTATTAGCAGGATATGTAAATCAGGAATTAATTTTCTTTATCTTTTTCATTCTCAGTCTTTCAAAGATGTGTGGTGAGCCATGATGACTTGATAAAGTTTTATTTTCTTTTAAATTTGGTCTTCATTACTTTGTCTTAGATTGACTTTAGGCCACATATATATATGTATATATATACATATATATATTTATCCTTTGACTTACAATGGATAATTTGTAAATATTGTTTTTAATGAATGAAGATAATTTATTTAAAACCTTGAGCTATCACTATTCATCACTGATCACTGAAGCCCTCCACTTGTGATATTCCAGAAAGAGGATCTATTTATATCTTGCTGGATTAAAGAGGCTAATTATATAGACTCTTGATTGTATTCTCCACATGGTTGTCACTACCTTATATTTTAAATTAATACAGTCCACTGGCATGAAAGAACTTAATTAAAATGGAGGACAAGCTAGTAAAATTTTAAACACAGATCTAACAGCTAAATAAAGAATAGAAAATAGCCATACCAACTGAATGTGTTGTCAATCCTTTGGAAGGAAATGCCATTGAGTTAATTTAATAAGTGTTATTTGTTTCATGTAGCAGGAATGTGGGATTTTTGTATGTCAGATTGGGAATGGTTGAAAATTTATCATGGGTTTGTGATTTATTTTCATATAATGAAATTAAAATGTGCAATTAATTATGCTGTGAGGGCTCTCAGTAGTCTGAAACTAGGCTCAACACATACAAGATACACCAAAGATATCCAAAGCACCTGTGGAGAGAGAACTAAACTTAATTTAGAACATCAATAAATGAATCAGAGTCTCTGAGGGAAAATTGGGCAAGATGCGATATAATAATATTTATAATTCCACTTTTATATTTACCCATTCGTTTCTTTATTTAACATTTATTGAAATAAGTGCTTGAACTATGTTATTGGATTAGAGGCTAAGGATAAGGAAGCTGATATACTGAATCTGGCATTCAAAATCCCAGTTTCACATTCTTACTCATTGTTAAATATACTACCCAAATGTTCATCCTGATGGAGTGCTCAGAAAACTATTGTTCCATTTTAATAAAGTAGATTTTGTTCTAATTTTAGAGGAAGTATACTTATAAGTAAAATAATACATATATAAAAGCTCTTTGAATGTACTTATGTGAAACTCGAATTGACTACCTATTTCTGGTGTTTCGGAGGGACAGATTACATTTAGGTACAGTCAAGACAACACAATTCTTATTCTCTTGGGATCTGGGCTTGTTTTTTGATATTAGCCAGTCTTAATGCCTTTGATTAATTAGGAGATCAGGCATTTCACTTACAGTTGAACAAAGAATTTTTACAGTTCTCTCTACCTTTACAGTCTTTACAGTTGACTATACAGCCTTTTAGAAAAGGCAGTTATATGGTAAATCCCAAAAGTGCCCTGTGTTCTAGAGGGAGCCTCAGGATGGTATTGGCCAAACCAACTTTTCATTCACAGCTCCTTAAGGATGGAGACTAACAGCATGGGGCCTCGGCCTTGTTAATTGTGGAGCATAGTTACAAGAGAATAATGAGAAGCCAAAACGTTATTTACCTATGAACTCATATCAAAAGTGACCCAATAAACAGAAAACTGGTTCATTGGTGGTCCCTTAAAATCTTTCAGAGAGTATTTATTTGGCCATTACAGCAAGCATCTGGTTGTTACCATTCTGTGATTTGATTGGCAAAACCGAGTATATAAAACACAAAGATTCTACCTGAACGTTTGCTTAAGCTTTTGAGTGTTAGAATTATTAATGACTCTCAAGCTCAGCAGTGGTCATCAGAATAAAAGATTCACTTTGGCCGCATGAGCTTGCAAAATAGCATGAGCTCTGCACACGGGGTCATTGGTTCTGCTGGTACTGCTATGGAGGGACTCCCACAGCGATGCTGTCTGCAGTAGAGAAGATGGCCACACCCTGTGACTGTGGGGTTTCTCCATAACGGCAACACTTGCACGAATAGCTCTTTTCCCTTCTTCATATTTCTAGTTCAGGGTGAACTGTTGAGTTATACACACGATATAGTGCTAAGCACCAAAATGATCCCAATTACTCATTTTCTGTGTTGAACTTTGATGCTGTCCATACAATCAGCTGTGATGGCTTCTAGGTTCTCACATCCCTCAGAAATTAGCATACCATTTTCAGTTTTTTAAGTGTCTATGGATTCATCTTCAGAAATAAATTATTCAAGATTTTACCCAAAGCCCAATGGGCCAACTACATCCTTTATACACACACACACACACACACACACACACACACACCACATACTTACATACTTGGGAGAACAGAATGAATATTAGGGCTAGGTCTGATGTTCATTAAGTAAGAGGGTGAACGAAGGAAGTAACTTGGAGTCTTTCTGGGCTGGGTTCCCCAGCGGACCTTGACAGCAACTACGGCAGAGGCCAGGGGCATGTTCTATACTGCTATCACACGTGCATTTGTACTGCCTTCTCTCTATTGGATGGAATGAGCTTTTCTGAAATAAAAATATAAAAGTAAAATTGTTTATCTTCTCTGTAGCTTTAAAAGTTCTTTTGTAAGAGTCGAAGGTGGTAGATAACTTCAAGAACACAGTGTTTTCCAGACTTTACATGGCTGATAGGCATATGAACTCATAGAGACCGTGACATCATGTGCAACACTTGCACAAGTTCAAACCAGACAAAATCTTAGCACGGAAGTGGGGAAGTGGACACAAAGTCCCACTCCTGTCCAAGATGCTATTTGCAATTGATACCTGCTGGAAATGAGAAAATAAGCTTCTCCATTGAAATGTTTTTTATATATATATAGTGCTATTTTTGTTTTGTTTTGTTTTTTGCCATATTGGCCTTTTTTGCTTGTTTTGATTTTTGTTTTATTTATTTTTTTTCCAAAGAGAACATGAAGTTGGGTGGGTAGGGATTTGGGAAGGAGGAGTGGGGGAGGGAGAAAAAATATAATTGAAATGTATAAAAGTGAAAAATAAAATTTAAAAAGGCTAAAATATTTAAAATGACACATTTTGTTTTAGTCTGTAAAAACAAATTTTATACTGATTAAAAATATAAAATAAAAAATGCTTTTAAACTTGTATCTTTTATTTCTTCTTAAGTATCGGAAACAACAATAAAAAATAAAAATACAATTTTTCCTAATTGGAAGATGAGAGAAATTAAATGCCTAAAGGATAATTTGGTAATTTTGAGTTTAAGTAATAGAAATGAATTACAATTTTGTCACAGCTTTCCAGGGTGATTATAGCATTAACTAAGAGTTTTCACCATAGTCCTAATATCCAGTTGGCTATGCAGTTCCATCCCAAATTCAGCAGTGTTCCCTAGAAAGAGGCAAAGAGTGTGTCTTTTATGCCAGAGTAGCCATTAACTTCTTCCCTCTCACCTATTGCAAAAGTACCCGTTCCTGAATTTTATTGTTTCTATTAAGTTACACAGTTAAGCAATCAGGTCCAAAGTATAAAGTTGGACATTCCCCAAGGAACTAAATATATTATTAATTCATTTGGTTTGATAATAGTGAGAAAAGAGTATCAATATGTTCTGATAATACAACTTTTATGTTTCTGAGTATGTTTTTATGTACCTTCTTTTTATGTTCAACAATCTCTGGCATTTTCATTTGAAGAAGTAAAAGTACCCTATAGTTAATGGAATTTTTTTTAAAGCATACTATTGTACTAACAACCAGTCTCTAGGTTGAGTTGGGTTGTAGAAAGAAGAAATGTGTATCAATAAGATATCTGCCCTAAAAGCATTGCTTGCACTAAGTTCTTCAATCATGATAGCATTCAAAGCAGAGAGAATCAGATGCTTTCATACACTTTTAAGCATTGGGGAAGTCAAGGGAAGGATGTGAATGTGCTCACTTGCTCTGTGAGCTTTTTGATAACCAAAGGTTCCCAGATGCAGGACACAAATACCAGTGATGAGGTTTTTTGTTTTGTTTTGTTTTGTTTTTCTTTCTATACTTAAGGGTATCTTCAAGAGACCACTGAGAGGTCACCACAGACTGTCCAGTTTGGCTGCATGCCTGAGTATTATATGCCACTCCCATGTCGCTGTAGTTCTTCCTCTCAATTCCATCCCAAATCCTTTCGTAATTCTTCATTACCAGGTTGATGGAATGATGCAGAGGGGCATGGCTGGGTGGAACGAGCATACATTGACTTGTGTCAGACTTATTTGGAGTGTTTCTGGTCTCTAATTAAGATATGGTATACCATGCTGGACATGGAGGCACACACCTGTAACCCCAGGATTATGCAGGCTTGATTAGCAGGAGCATGAGTATATAGCAAGTTCTAGGTGCATCTTCCTGGGGTGTCTTGTAATAATCTGTGTAATAAAAGGGTATATCCCAGTTTGAGGGATATATATATATATGTAAAATTTCTTAAAGCAAATGATATAACTAGACAAAGCAGTGGCATTAATTAATCCGGTATGGTATTGTGTTAGTAGTGATTAGGAAAGCCCATCACTATTTTCACAATGGTAATAACCCTTGCATCTCTCATTACACAGTGCTCTGCAAACACATCTCCCACACGTTAACTATGCTAAATACTCACCCTGTTTACCCCAGGCACTCTAAGGGGCTAAGTCTTCTGCTTTGCTTTGTAATAATTTATTCCTGACATTCTCTAATTTATGTATGGTATTTCTCTTATTTGTCTCACTTTCACCCTGGGAACTAGCTTGCAGCAGGGTCATGCTTAAGCCATTTTTTTTCTTTATCTCTTGAAGTCTGTGGAATGCTGTCTTGCCCATTGCTGTATATATGGGTGCTGTCATTTTGGACCATTGGTGAGTTCAGCACGTTTCTGCTCTTGTAGGTTGCTGTGGCTTAGCCTATTTTAAGGATATCAGAGACTAAGAGCACAGCACTTCCCATCCATGTGCTGAAAACTTTCCATTTACAATGATGGTTTATCAGAATATTTAGATTAATATTCTTTGAATTCTTCCTCTCAGTGATGTCATACAGAACCCTTACTCCATTACTTTGAAGTTCGTTGTTCTCACAGTAGCTTGATATCAAATTGTATTCTCACATTTCCCCTACTGAATGCATATATTTTCCCCACTTTATAAATTGTACTTTTATCACATCTATATATTCAGTTCTTTTACACTAATTTAACTTCTAATGTATTATTTACTTTTCTCCCTACTCTTCACAAACACTATTTCATCTGCATTTTGGATTGCCTCAACTTGAAATTCCTCAGGAATGACCAGCTAGAGCCTGGTGGACTGTCAGTTTTATGTTCGAGAATCCTTAATGTCTGCTCTAGTGATGAGTGTATCAATAGAACTCAAGCTGTTAACTGAGTAAATGAACTTGACTATTCTTTCTACTCATACTGTTTTGGGATACTTAAATAATATGAATTTTTAATTCTGAATAGGATGTGTAATTTCTATCTATCTTCAACTCAAGCCTGTAGTTACTACTTTTATGCTTATTCATTATTGGGTGTTGTCTTGCATTAGATTCCCTAGAAGAAAATTCCTGAACACCTTATAGATGCTATATTTTAGTATGAGTGCAGCACAAACTGAGGGGCAAGGAGAGTGGGGTAGGCAAGCAGGACCTGCAAATGCAAATGAATCACAGCTGGCCTTCTTAACTCAGCCTCCCAAATATCTTCAAAAAGAGCATAGACCCTTTCAGCAAGGTGGCTGGATACAAAATTAACTCAAAAGAATTGGTAGCCCTTCTTTACACAAAAGATAAATGGGCTGAGAAAGAAATTAGGAAAACAACACCCTTCACAATAGCCAAAAATAATATAAAATACTGGGGGTAACTCTAACCAAGCAAGTGAAAGACCTGTACAGCAAGAACTTCAAGTCTTTGAAGAAAGAAATTGAAGAGGACATCAGAAGATGGAAAGATCTCCCATGTTCCTAGGATATAGGTAGAATCAACATAATAAAAATGGCCATTCTATCAAAAGCAATACACAGATTCAATGCAATTCCCATCAAAATACCAACACAATTCTTTACAGACATCAAAAGAATAAGTCTATACTTCATATGGAAAAATAAAATCCCAGAATAGCTAAATCAAACCTGTACAATAAAACAACATCTGGAGGTATCACCATCCCTGATTTCAAGCTATACTACAGAGCAATAATAATAAAGACAACATGGTACTGGTATAGAAACAGACAAGTTAATCAATGCAATCGAATTGAAGATCCAGAAATAAACGCACATACCCACGGTCACTTAATTTTTGAGAAAGAGGCCAAAACCATACAATGGAAAAAGGACAGCATCGTCAACAAATGGTGCTGGTCTAACTGGATGTCACATGTAGAAGAATGAAATTAGACCCATACTTATCACCTTGTACAAAACTTAAGTCCAAGTGGATCAAAGATTTTAACATAAAACTGGACACACTAAATCTAATAGAAGAAAAAGTGGGGAAAAGCCTGGAACTTATTGGCATATGTGACAACTTCCTGAACAGAACACCAATAGCTCAGGCCCTAAGACCAACAATCAATAATTGGGACCTCATGAAACTGAAAAGCTTCTGTAAGGCAAAGGACACTGTCATTATAACAAACGGCAGCCTACAGATTAGGAAAAGATCTTTAACAACCCCACATCTGACAGAGGGCTAATATCTAAAATCTATAAAGAACTCAAGAAATTAAACACAAGCAAACAAAGTAACCCAATCAAAAAATGGGGAACAGATCTAAACAGAATTCACAAAAGAGGAATCTAAAATAGCTGAAAGACACTTGAAGAAATGCTTAACATCCTTAATCATCAGAGAAATGCAACTGAAGATGACACTGAGATTCCATCTCACTCCTGTCAGAATGGCTAAGATCAAAAACTCAAAAGACAGCATATGCTGGTGAGGGTGTAGAGAAGGGGGAACACTCCCACATTGCTGGTGGGAGTGCAAACTTGTACAACCACTATGGAAATCAGTCTGGCGATAGAAAACTTGGGATAGCTCTACCTCAAGACCCAGCCATAAAACTCCTGGGCATATATCCAAAAGATTCTTCACCAATCCACAAGAACATCTCCTCAACTATGTTTATAGCAGCTTTATTTGTAATAGCTAGAAACTGGAAACAACCCAGATGTCCTTCAACCAAAGAATGGATAAAAAAACTGTGGTACATTTACACAATGGAATACTACTTAGCCATCAGAAACAACGAAATTATGCAATTTGCAGCCAAATGGATGGAACTAGAAAAGCTCATCCTGAGTGAACTAACCCAGACTCAGAAAGATACACATGGCATCTATTCACTTTTATCTGGATTTTAGCCTTTATAGTATAGGGTAACTATCCTACAATCAATAGACCCAAAATAACAGGAACAAGGACTTGGTTACCTATCAGTGGGACACCCCTGATAGGAGTCATGTATGGCTCCTGTGCAAGAGGAAGCTCTTAGACCTCATGTGACTAATGAACTGAGGGGGGTTGATATAGGGAGACGCCCCACACCGGAGGCATGGGAGGGGTGGGAGAGGGGTAGAGGGTGGAAGAGAGGGACTGGGAGGGGTGGAGGCAGGGGGTGGCAATGAAGATGTAATGAATAAATAAACATTTACAAAATAAAAAAAGAACATTAGAGGCTCCAACCCAACCAAATAGCTCATCCAGGGATTGGAAAGCACCAGAATTAAGGGGTCTTTAGACAATTAATTAAATTGTCTTCCTTTTGCCAAGCTTCACTCCTCAAGGTGGCATTTCCCTTTCATTTCTGAGGTCCACATATTCTGATGTCCTATGACATCTTGTCCTTTAGCATTAAAAAAAGTCCAAGGGGAGGAGAAAACCGACTATGACATAGACATGTAGAGGCTCTCACATGCTGCTTATGTGTGATATGAGGGATCTGATGCAGCCACTACATAAGACACCCTCTGTCTGGTCATTGAGGTAGTAGTGCACAGTTTAGGGAAGAACACAAGTTCTTACTAAGGGATCTAGGGCTAGAGCATAAAGCCAAGTGACACATTAGTGAATCAATCACTTTCTTTCCCCATGGAGAGTTTCAAAAGTTCTCATATGATTATTATCAGATAAGAGAACAGTTTGATACCCAAACTAGTCTGGATGACATTTTATAATAGTCTATGTTACTGCATTTACTATTTTCAAAATCATAGTGCATTTACATTTATATTACACTTTCACATGAATGTGAATTGTATGTCAAAACTATCCAAGTGAGGAAGGTTGGGTAATATTATTAAACTAATTTTTAAAAGGAAACAGAAATTCAAAAGAATAGAAAGTTTCGACCAAGATCACAGGAGAGGGAACTTATGCTTGGAAACCTGAAGACTTGAATTTCAGATCTAGCTCTATAGCTCACTTTTATATTGCCATTATTTCTAAGCCCAGAAGCACTAATATGCAGACCACTCTAGACTGAATGCCTCAGTAAGCCTTTGATCTTGATATGGGCTCATTAAGAACCTCACCAACATTTTATGGATGCTTGTATGTCTACATAAATAAGATCAGGGGAAAAAGAGAGGAAGACAAGTGTGGGATTCTTACCTTTTGGAGTTAATGTGTTTGAATGGTAATGGTAAAACATCTTTTTCTTTATTTTGAAAATGTCCATTAGTTGAAATCAAAGCGAAATATGATTGTAATTAACAGCAAACATAAAACATCCAGTAAAATATATAACATATAAATTCAGATAGGTTCTTTATTCATTTTATCTCTGTTGAAAGTGATATGTTTTTTAAGTTTTTAAATTATTATTATTGTATGACTATAATAGCCATAAAGTCAGTGCTTTGAGGTAAAATATATAAGTTAATGTTAAATATCAGTTTTTCCTTGCAAGAACATAATTTAAAATTGTTTCACAACTCATATGTTTTCAAAAAATTACAAAGAATCATTAAAAGCAGCAAAATTTAGTGCAAGTAGTCTGCAACTAAGGACAGTTCCTGGCCACCACACTGTGTGGCTATAAATCAGCAAATGAAGGGAATATGATGAAAACATTGTCCTTTTTTGGGGCTGCCAAGGAATGATGTAGATTTTATGTCTTAAAATATATAGTTTGTTCCTTTCCTGGAAGTGCAAATAGTCATTTAATAACAGAGTTAACTCGGCATGTCCAAAACAGATTGAATTAGCTCACATTACTCAAGTTGGATGCTGTTAGCCATTCATCCTCTTGTCTTCTGGTTTCTTCACCATCTCTGCATTTACATCTGTTTTATAGCTTAACTGGTAGTGACTTTCTACAATCAATCACATGTATTAGCTGTCTCAAGCATTTCTTAATAATATTTTTTACATTATTTGTATTTCTCAGCCAAGAAGAAAAGGTAACATAAAATAGCTCAGACTTCTTGCCAGCACCAAAAACCAGGTGTAAATTAAACTGTGTAGTTAGAAGCCAGCTTAGTATTCTTTTTCTTGATCAAGAAGAGATAATTAGTACTTCTGTAAAAAGCATATAATTTTTGCTATCTGCGAAGGCTTTGCCACAATGACTACATCATTACCTACGCAATAATAAAGCAGAAAGCTACAATTCATTTTCCAAGCTGCTGTGAGTAAGGAAAGAAAAGCAGCCTGACCTTATCATCTTCTGTATAATTAGCATTGGTGAAACAGCTTTAGAGGGAGAACCAAAAGAAGATAAAAATGTCGACTGGTAACATGTTGGGAAGAGTTTATTATAAGAGAGACCTGTAATTATTTAAAGAATATACTGAATAGGAAGACTTGTGCTGTGAAAGTGTGGCTCACTGAGCAATAGGAAGCCCTGGACCTGCTGAGTCTGTTGTAATGAGAAGGAATTCAAAAGAAGGAATTAGGCACCCTTAGAAAAGCTGAACTCCAGAAGATGAATATATTAACAGCTTGGCAATGAAATATGCAAATGCATCCTTGAGTTACTGATAGAGGTGATGAGGCCAAGCTACATAGTAGAGAAGAAATCAGGACCTTGGACATATAATCTTTGGTCCTGTGCTATTGTTTTTGTGCTTTATGCATCTTGGTTTTGTCATAAATTAAACTGAGGTCATGACTTCAACATTCTCCAATTTTCTTTTGGGCTATGGTCCAAGATTGTTTAGATCACAAAAGCACATTTGCAAAGAGAATTGCTTAGTTTCTTTAGCTGTGCTCTGCCCTGGGTTCCAGGGATGCAGAAGCTTGGCTTATCAGCATATCAAGTGTGTCCAGGGCTAGATTGGGAAATGCTGAAGTTTACCAAGTAATTGGAATTGGAAACTCTCGAAGTTAGGATCTCAGGGTCATGATAGTCAGAATTTCCTTCTAACAAAACTCTGAGAGCTACATTTCAGTCCTTGATCACCTCACTGGTTTGGCCCCCTTCTTAAATTTTCTGCTAAAAGACCACAAGGAAGCGTACCTGCTGTGTGTGTGTGTGTGTGTGTGTGTGTGTGTGTGTGTGTGTGTGTGT
>CAJQZJ010032952.1:1683079-1707718 GCA_907164525.1 Lophiomys imhausi
GTGTGTGTGTGTGTGTGTGTGTGTGTGTGTGTGTGTGTGTGTGTGTGGTGAATGTGCTTGCATGCATGTTCACATGTGTATATGTGTGTAATCTAATTAGTTCAATTAGTGTTGCTCATATGTACATAGGTTTAGGGTTGACTACTTGGGCATGGACAACCTATCACGGTGCTCCACCCAAAAGAAAACCAACTCTCCCTCCTTCAGTAGCCAAGCATTGCCTGGAGTCCTTCACTTGTGAGTGAGGCCTTGTAAACATTTCTCCCATCTACATTGGCATGTTGACTGGTGTGACCATGAATACATCTTGTGTATTCAACCATACTGAGATTTCACAGGTAAAACATCCCTGTCTTGTTCAGAAGTCACTTTTTCTTAGCACTCTATCTTGTCCTCTGGCTCTTAGAGTCTTTCCACCCCATGTTCTGTGATGGTCTCTGAGCCTTGTGTGTAGGAGTTGTTTTATAGAGTACCTATATATGTTCTCAATTTGCCATTATAATTGCAGGTGAAATCTTAGTCTTCTACAACCTGTCATGAGCACCAGTGAGACTTCAAATTGAATGGGATTCATTCTTGTACAGACAAGGGCCACAGAAGAAAAGAATAGGAAAAATTTGAAAATGCAGAGCAAAGAGGTTCAAGTTTTATAAGCTAGTTGAAATTCTGGGCCCAGGAGAGTTGATGAGTTCTTGGACAAGACAGAAGGTTAATAAGAACATACTTGTAATGCACAGTACTTGAAATAAAAAGAAGTTTTTGTGAATGTGAAGTATGGCCCGTGTGAAAAATAAACACAGGCTAGAAGATAATTGTCTTTTGAGACTCAAATCACTGATCAGAAATTTGAGGAGAGTTTTTAGTGATAATGAACTTGAGGTTGTCACTGTTTTTTAATGTGATCCTCCCCATTTTGGGCTGCTTTTGCTACCACGGCTATGGCTGGGGATCTCTGCTGGATGGTTCATTTCCATGTGGTTTTGGATGCAGTCTTGCACCTTCTTATAGTTGTATGCGGCATATTATTCTAGGATAGCAAAAGTTCGTATGCTATTCTATGGTGATTTAGTCAACACTATTTCATAAGCATAAGATTTCAGGAAAATTACAGTAGTTGATTTTTTAAAGACATAATTAAAATATGTCCAAGATGATGGAAAGGAAAAGGCATATGCTTGATGAGTAAATAAGGATTTTGAACTATGTCACGGAAAGTGGGACTCCTTTAAGCACAAACAACCTACACTAAGTCTTCCAAGAGTTCCCATTAACATTGTGCATTGAGAGACCTCGGTGTCCTGCTGAGTTCTAAAGCTACATGGGTTATTTCTTTTCTCAAATTATTTACTATTTAGTTACTTTACCTTTCAAAATCTGGGCTTTCTGATTTTTGCCATGTGAAAAAAGAAAATGAGTTGATTGTCAGCTTAGGTTAAATGAAACATATTTAGGAATGTTTGGAAGTTCTATGCCAGCAACTTTAGGCTTTTTACCCAAGTTTTGAAGAACACTTGAAGTTACAGCCCTGTGTAGGGAGTCATAAAACAATTTTTTTTTTGGTCATAAATTGTCTCCTATGTTTCTCTGCAAAAATTTCCCAAGAAGCTCCCCTTTCTTCCTAAGGGGCTTATTTTTGTCATCAGCACTTTGGCAGACACAAACTGAGTGAATGGCTCCAAAATCTGCCCCTGGCACTGGCAAGGCAAGACACTTTACAAATGTACCTGAAATATGAAAAGGATCAGAGGATTTCCTTTTAACATAAAAAAAACTAGCAGAGAGGAGATAATTTGGGTTTGTTTTAAGAAGATGAGTCAAGGGGGATTAATTCAGTTTTGCAAAAAAAAATTAAACTCTTTTGGTGACAGGTTTTATTTCTAAGCTACAGTGAGAAAGTGACTAATCACAAATGCTGTTTCGGGTTTGACAATACGAATCTCTTTCTCATGGAGTATCTTTGCAAAGTTATTCTCACTTTCTTTTTCCATGATAATGTCTTGTTCAAAAAAAGACACGCCTCTGAGGCAACCAAGATACCATTTCCTATGTTTCTAATAATTGTGTACTAGTATGGCTTGTTGGTGTTTGTGTGAACATGGTTTCTGCTATTTGGGAATATTTGTACTTGAACAAATAGTCCCTATTTTTTCTGCTAGAAATGAGAAAGTGCCAGTGCCATTGTTCTTCTTTGTAAGCTAAAATTGCCCTAATTAAACAGAAGACAAATTACTATGATTATATCTTAGAATTCTTCATGCATGATTATTATTATAATACTTAGGCTACTATTTTATTATTATCAAAATGATTATTATTGGTTGCAGGATAATTTAAAAACTTCAGTGTTATATATCTCTCTCTGTGTATGAATACATTAGATTAATCCCATAATCCTAGGTTGTTAGTTGGCACTTGAAGGCTTTAATGAGGATCTCATTCATACTCTAGAAACTCTGTGTAAGTACTTCAAGCACCAGCGAAATGCATGGAAGATGCTCGGTTAATAGGTGTAAGTAATGCTGGAAATCCTTTTTTAATTTCTGAATGAAACACACAGGGCTCGACCTAAAAAAATATTCTGTGAAAGTTGTATGAATCCAGTCAGTTCACTAAGGCTAAGGCTGCAGTGCTGAGTTTATGTTCATGATGTCATTCGGTCCTCTTGTTCCAATCTCAGTTTTTATAACTTCACTCACAGGTTCATTAGACTCATCATTAGAATATAATTGTGTTTCTGTTTAGTATGGCTCTCGTGTGAAATGCTTTTCAGAGTAGTTAGAACAGAATACAGGGATGCCATTGTGTTAGAATAAAAATAGGTTGCAGGGCTATCTTGAGATATTTTCAATCTGGTAAATTTGAATTTGTAACAAAATTGCTCTTCAACTTACTCTTGTCATAATTTCTACTTGATTGAAGAAATATTCCTTCTTGTGTTCACTGATGATGGAAACAGAGTTTTAGTAATATACTATGGATGCTAACATTCATTTTTCTAGCATTAAGCTACAGTATTGTTCTGAGCAGCCAGTCATGTGTCCAGGTCTGGTCTTCCTACTAGATTCATCAGGTCATTGGATAAAGCGTTTTGTTCTTTATACCCTTGAGATTTGACACGTTGGTGGACTGTTTCATCAAATGTTTGTGGAATTAATGGACAAATGATATGCTTAAATTTTCATTGGCAATATCCAGGATCAAAACACTTACAAAGCTCAAAGATATCAAAATTGTATTAAAGGGAGTTACTGTCAGAGTTGTCTATAGTTGAAGGATTTACTTAAAATATAGGATTCAATGCTAAAACCTGATAGTTCTGAGAGAACATGAGAAGTTTTTCACTCTGATGTATCTTTTTTCCCCTTTAAATAAATATCCATATTAAACCATTTAAAAGTATAAATAAGGTCAAAATAATTTAGCATCTTCATTGATAAAAACTGTTGAAGTTTAGATATGCTAAGACAGTTCCTCAGCATATTAAAGGCATGTATAAAAAAACTCATGATGAACATTGTAACTAAAGTATACAGACTGAAAGCTTTTCCATTAAGATCCATGTTCACTCTCACTGCCTCTATTGCTCATTGTATGGGACATAGTGGTACAAGGAATCAGACAAGGAAAAAAAAAAACCAATGGAAGGCAGAAGAATCAGGGTTAAGAAGTTAAATTGCCTCTATTTGTGTATGACATAGCAGAACTATATAAACTAAGAATAAATTACCAGTTAGGTAAAAGGTTTTTGTTTTTGTTTTGTTTTTTTTTTTTTAGTGGACATCTTTATTGTTTAATAGATCAACTTTTCCAAACCTACAGCTGGAATTTCATCATATTTCCATGCTGAGTCAAGGACAGTGACAAAGCTAACCAAAGGCTATGTCAAAGAGAACTAAGCTTTTACAGCTCACAGGCAGAATATAAATAGATGCACTCTAGAACACACAATGGTTTTAGTCACTAAGGAATTTAAATGGGATCTTGAAGGATGTAGACAACTCCTGACGCAGTAAAGACGAGCTGTTTAAGGGTTCCTGGTGCTGCATCTCAGCCACTAGCTGAGTCTTGCGCTAACACCAAATGGAGATGCAGAAAACACTAAGTTGACTTAGGGGCTGTGCACAGGAAGCAAAAGGCACGAAAATACTAAACATTGCTGAGAGCATCCACCCCAGGCAGGACTTTACCTTCCAGGAGCTCTAGCTTGGCACCACCCCCAGTGCTCACATGGCTGACTTTATCCTCTGTGTTCCATTTGGCACAGCATGTGGCAGTGTCTCCACCACCTATGAGAGTGATGCAACCCCTAGAAGTAGCTTTTACAACCTCATCCATGAGGGACTTGGTTCCCCTGGCGAAAGCTTCTCATTCAAATACCCCAACAGGTCCATTCCAAACAATCTGCTTAGCTCGAGCCACAGCCTCAGCATATTTCTTGCTGCTCTCAGTACCACAGTCCAAGCCCATCCAGCTCCGGGCCTCTCGACTTCATGCTGTTGCCAAAATGTCTCTTTCTAACAAGCTGACTTTGGACAAGCTGGACGTGAAGGGGAAGCGGATCGTGATGAGGGTGGACTTCAACATTCCTATGAAGAACAATCAAATAACAAATAACCAAAGGATCAAGGCTGCTGTTCCAAGTATCAAATTCTGCTTGGACAATGGAGCCAAGTCAGTGGTCCTCATGAGCCATCTAGGCCGTCCTGATGGTATTCCCATGCCTGATAAGTACTCCTGAAATCTCTGCTGGGCAAGGATGTTCTGTTCTTGAAGGATTGTGTGGGCCCAGAAGTAGAGAATGCCTGTGCCAACCCAGCAGCTGGCACTGTCATCCTGCTGGAGAACCTCTGCTTTCATGTAGAGGAAGAAGGGAAGGGAAAAGATGCTTCTGGGAACAAGATTAAGGCCGAGCCAGCCAAAATTGATGCTTTCCGAGCTTCACTGTCCGAACTAGGAGATGTCTATGTCAATGACGCCTTTGGGACTGCGCACCGAGCCCACAGCTCCATGGTGGGTGTGAATCTGCCACAGAAGGCTGGTGGATTTTTGATGAAGAAGGAGCTGAACTACTTTGCCAAGGCCCTGGAGAGTCCAGAGCGACCCTTCCTGGCTATCTTGGGAGGAGCTAAAGTTGCAGACAAGATCCAGCTAATCAATAATATGCTGGATAAAGTAAATGAGATGATCATTGGTGGTGGGATGGCTTTTACCTTCCTTAAGGTGCTCAACAACATGGAGATTGGCACATCTCTGTATGATGAAGAAGGAGCCAAGACTGTCAAAGATCTCATGTCCAAAGCTGAGAAAAATGGTGTGAAGATTACCTTGCCTGTTGACTTTGTCACTGCTGACAAGTTTGATGAGAATGCCAAGACTGGCCAAGCTACTGTGACCTCTGGTATACCTGCTGGTTTCTGTTTTTTAACTTTTTATAATTTTTATATGTTTAATTACTAATTCAAGCTGCATCTCAGTCACAGCCCCCTCCTTCAACCCCTTCCAGTCCTTCCCAGCCATTCTCTATCCCCTCTGCCATCTGTCCTACTCCTCTGATGTAGGGTGACCCCACAAATCAACATAACAACCCCCCTCAGTTCATCAGTCACATGAGGGCTAAGAGCTTCCTCTTGCTCTGGGGCCTGACATGGCAGCTCCACTAGGGTAAAATGTCCCACTAACAGACAACAAAATCCATGTTTCCGCTCCTTTGGGTCTGTTGGTTGTAGGATAGTTATCCTGTATTATATGGCTAAAATACAGTTATAAGTGAATACATGCCATGTGTATCTCTTTGGCTTTGGGTTAGCTCACTCAGGGTGAGGTTTTCTAGTTCCATCCATTTGGTTGGAAATTGCATGATCTCCTTGTTTCTGATAGCTGAATAGTATTCCATTGTTCAAATGTACCACAGTTTTTAAAATCCATTCTTCAGTTGAAGGACACTGGGTGTTTTCCAGCTTCTAGCTATTACAAATAAAGCTCCTATGAACATAGTTGAGGAGATGTCCTTGTGGTTTGGTGAGGAATCTTTTGGTTATATGCCCAGGAGAGGTATGGCTAGGACAAGGACCATACCTAAAAATAATAAAGGTAATATACAGCAAGTAGGTAAAAGTTTTATACATTGAAAATTATAAAATACCACTGAAAGAAATTAAAGGAGATACAGACAATAGGAAAGGCATCCCATACTCATAGGTTGAAAGATGATGTAGTTAAAATTTTACACTACCTGAAGAGATTATAGTTTCAATGGGATCCTATAAAATCCTAATAACATTCTTCACAGAAACAGAGAAACAATCAAAAAATTTGTATGAAATTAATAAAAAGTTCAAATTAGTCACAGCAGTACTGAGAAAGGAAAAGTTGGAATAATTACACTTCATGGATGAAAATTATATTACAAAGCTTTAGATAGCAAGCATGAATCAGACATGTTGACCCTTAAAGAAGAAGAGACAAACATAACTGAAGTACACCTTCCAAGTAAAGATACCATGTGTAAAATGATAGATTCCTCAACACATTGTATGTGGAAAGAATGAAGGTTAATTTTATCTTACAACAGCCATTGATCTTCCAAAAAGTGAATAAAAACATTGAAAGTAAGATATGGAACAACTATACAGCTACCAGAACATAGAGGAAAATCTCTTGGATTTTGCTCTGTTTTAGTAAGGATTTTGGAATTATATAAAACATAGCTTAGAAAAGCAAAATTAAATTAGCAGAGCAACATTAAACTAAGTTCTTCATTGCAAAAAAAAGCATAAAATAAAAAAATGCAACATAAAGATTGGAAACATTTAAAATCCACAAATCTGACAAATGGCTAATAACTAGAATTTATAAGGAATTCTTACAGCTGAATAGCAGCAATATAACTTACTGATATATATCAGTAAAATATAGTAATATATTTTATAATATTCTATATATATATCAAATAATTTTAATTTTCAGTTAAAAAATAGGTACACAACCCAAAAAAGCCATTCTCCAAGAAGTTAAAAATATTTCTAGTATACATATGAAATTATGCTCAATGTTAATTGTCAGGAAAATATAGATATAAACTAATGTGTAATACACCAGTTCATTCCAATAATGATAGCTATTACAAAAAGCTAAGAAATAATAAATGTGGCAGAGTGTGTAGGACAGGGCAAATTGCTATAATGTTGGTGGGATGCACACCCCTGCAGAGATCATGAAAATTGAAAATAAGCTAGAATATGGCTCACCAATTCATCTAGGTATTTACTCAAATGAGGGGAAAGCACGACCTTGTCAGGATACCTGAATTCTGTGTTTAGAGTAGTATTATCCACAGTAGACAAAGGGTAAAAATAACTTTGATATATATTGATGGGTAGATAAATAATGGAAACAAAGTACAAAGGGAGAGTAGAATATTTTCATGTTAAAATAGATATTCTCCTATTTCCTTAACATGAGTGGACCTCAATGAAAGAAGTAAAGTGCAGAAACAAAATATCACATGGCCTCACACACATGTGGATAAAAACAAATAGCAGAGATATAGAATAAAACAATCACTATCAGGGGCAATTGGAAGGAGGGGGGGTGAGCCAGTCTAGGAAATTAAAGTATAACATGAGGATCTTCTGAGTGACAGTTCTTAGCATTTGTCTTGATGAGGAAAGGTCAACATTTATTTAAGGTCTAAGTCATTGATTCGTGGTTAATAAAATCATATGGTTTTGGACAGTTTTGATGAAGAGATTTTAGCTGATCTTGTCACTTGTAAAAAGTAGTTATGTAAAAAGCTAGATATGTTACCCTACTGCAGCTTCTATCTTATTATCTATGTGAATTCTATAACATCATATTCTAATCTCAACTATTCACAACAATGCTTGTTAAGCAGAACAAGAAATTTTTTTCAGGTGCAACGGACGACTGAATATAGCATTACTTTTATTTAGGAAGACAAATCACCTCATCCTTTCTTTTCTATTGCTCTTCAATTAAAAGATGGTACATAATGACTGACTTGCTTTTGCAAAGATTTTTATATACCCCCTTGGTACAATGCTGATCTGTAAGTAAATATGCCATCTTGTCTGAACTCCATTCCACTTAGTGTTTGGTTACTTAACGATTTTGTGAATGGAGAATATTAACATAATAAAATATTTGGAAATTTTCAGGTATACATATCAGCAAATAGTTATATATTATGACCTTGTATTTTATTGTAATATTAAAATTCCATTATTTCAGTTTGCTTTGTGATGTATTATGATTTAGACTACTCAGTTCTTCATGAGTGCCTAAGAAACTGAGTTTCTATTGTTTTTAGAGCAGTGGAGTATTTTCACGAATGAGAAAATTCCTCAGGTTATACTTCTGAATATTTGCCCTGGCAATACAAATGCAATTATTATTTATTATGTACACATGTATATCTGTGCATGTGGTCAGACGTATGTGCATATGCTCGGGCACATTTGTATGTTCATGCATGTAGAAACTAGAGAACAATCCTAAATATTATTTCTCAGGAGCAATCCATGATATTTCTTAAGACACGGTCTCTGGAGCTCCCTGCATGGGCTAGGGTGGGTGGCCTGTGAGCCTCAGGCCTCCACCTGTCTCTGACTCTCCAGTGCTGAGATTTCAAACTTTCACTGACATATCCAGCTTTATTGTATAGGTTCTTGGAATTAAACCCAAGGCTGCATACACTTGCAAACAGCAAGCACTTCACTGAATGAACCATCTCTCCAGCCCCATCGAGAGGGGGCTGGAGAGATGGTTTTTTTAAGTCTTTAATATTAAGACTCAAATATCCATTGGAACTAACTTTGCTCATTTGAGCTGGATACACAAGTTGTATTTTGTGTGTCCAGCAATTTCTCTTTTTTCACAGTGATGATAAGAAGTTTTTCTATTTGAAGATTCAGTCCCAGGACTCTGTAAATGGAGGAAATGGTAAGTTTGAGAGTATACTTATTTATTTCATGAATATTTACTAAATACTATGTGCCAGAAACAATTTTGAGCAGTGAATGGTGAATATCTGCTGTCATTAAAGTTTTGAAACTATAAACAATTATAAATAGAAAATTGAGAGAATTCTGATAATAACAAATACTAAGGAAAATTAGTGCAGTTATGTGGGAGAGACTCCTCAGGAGAAGACCCTGGGGAAGAGACCGACAGATATCAATCACACAAACATTTATACAAATATCAGCAAAGGAAACATAATTGCATTGTTAGGACCATGAAATTATGTCAGGTACCAGTTGCAACAAGATTTTGTCTTACACATTTATTTCAAAATGTCTGAGCAAATAAATCACTCATTTGTATGTTGGGCTACAATTTGATAGTCTGTGATATTACTTGGCACTCACATCTTGGAAGTAGAATTACAATTTTATGTTGGGTGAGTGCTCTGTTTTAGTGAAAGAATCCCTCACTTTGTACATCACTATTGAATTCAAAAATGACTTTTACATTCATGGTTATATGTTTTAATATCTGCATTATATATGTGATGTGTATGTATGCATATATATATGAATTGTGCATATATCAATTTTAGTAATAGCCTTGAGATGATTGTATCAAAAAGGCAAAGAAATATAAATAAAATAAATAAAAATTTCTGTCTTTACACAAAAATCTGGAATTCTTTATTTCATGTAGATTTAGATTTAGAAAATGAATAACAGTTCTAAGACACTGGTTTTTATAGCTCTGTGTTTCTTTCCTGTATCCTCCTCCACTGCTCTCATTTTCAGGGTTGCTTCCCCCATGCAGTAGCAAGCCAAGACATACACCCTCTATGTAAACCCAGCCTAGAGGTGGGAAGGAAATACCCCTTTCTGAGAGCTATTGCACATATCCAAAACATGTTCTCAGTGGGCAGATCTATGTCTTGTGTCTATACCCAACCATCCATGTGGCTGGAATTCTAGAACTGTTAGCCAGCAGCGGTGATCAGTGCTGTGGTTATTGGAGATAGGAGAGTCTCGATTCCTTAAAAGGAAGTATAATAATGACTTGGGGACAGTGACATGTTGGAATCCTGTCTGTAATCTGTTGTTGCTGTTTCCTTCTCTGAGGTGGAAGGGTTGCTCATTGTTACACCATAAAAGTGGCTTTCACACTCTGTGAATTCAGTTTGATCCACTTCTTAAATACTATTTTATATATGAAACAAAGGATAAATTTCTGAGAGAACTGAATTCAACACACTGGAAAATGTGTGTGACAAACCACATGAACATCCATTGTACCAATGGCTGACCACCTTGGGCATGTCAGACAGCAGCTCCATCTTTTTGCCAAGGTTAGTAAAGGCTGTCAGCTTTTGTTGGCTCATATTTTTTTTTTTAAATTCTTCTTTATAAGCTTGGGTGTAGATTTACCTAGAAATCTACATGGGTTGTATCAATTGAGTAAATGCAACCCAGAAAGTTCATATGGCAAGTGGAGGGCTTTGATGATCTAGGGTGAGAGAAATTGAAACCCTTCATTCCTGCAGCTGTCTTTAGATTCATCTACTTCTGAAAGATGAATAGTTCACATAACAAATGAGAAAAGAACAGGTAACTTCAGGGTGATGATCAGGATAAGCAGAATTAAATTTTTGTGGAATGTTAAATCAATGTATGTTATCCTCATAAAAACATAACTGGATTTTAGTCATATAGTACAGAATAACTATCCTACAACCAACAGACCAATTGGAACAGGAACATAGACTTTGTTACCTGTTAGTGGGATACTTTGCCCTAGGGGAGCTGCCATGTAGGCCCCCAGTGCAAGAGGAAGCTCTTAGCCCTCATATGACTGATGAACTGAAGGGGGCTGATATGTAGGGGCACCCCACTCTGGAGGAGTAGGATAGGTGGGCAAAGGGGGAAAGGATGGGAGGGTGATACCAGGAGGGGTGGAGAGAGGGGACTGTGATGGAGATGTAACTTGAAGTAATAAATAAACATAAAAAATTCCCATGATTTCTCATAGAATAGATATAATCTGTTGTAGATTTCAAGACAGTCCCTCAAGGCAGAGATGAGTCTAAATGCCACAATGGAAACATGTAGGTGAAATGAGAAGACATGAATGCTGGCCTATAGCTTTAATGCTTTTTTTTTTAGATATAGATTATGCTATGCTTTAAAGATAATTATAAAACGTAAAACACTAGAGTTCTTTTTTTTTGTTATTTTGCTTCCACTATTGATAAATTAGAACAAGTTTTAAGTTTCTTTTGTTGTTAGTGTGTTGATCTGATATTGAAATCCTTAATTCAGTGGTGTCTGAAGTTCTAGGCATTTCCCCCAGGAAGCAGTGGGGCATGCAAACAGGGCACAAACAGACTGACAGAAATGTCGCAACATGTGAGGTAGATTGCTTACTTTATTGATCCTCATGAAGGCTCTCACTCAGGAGTAAGCGTTTCATAGATCTGTGTGTACCCCTGCCACAAGCAGGTGCAGTAGGTAGAAGAAATTGATGAGTTCCAAACAAGGGAGGTGAAAACAACTTATTCCTCCAGGAAGCAAAATTACCAGTGCTTTTAGGTTTGCAAGAAATACAGTGCACTACCGAAAGAAAATTATTCTGGTTCTAAAACTTATTTTACTAACTTGTACATCAGTCCTAAGACACATCACTCCCAACTGTCTTCCCGTCCAAAATTGTGTGACTCATGCTTCTCGCCCACATCTGTTAATTTTCAGAAAAATAAGGATACATGTTCAATGTCTCAGAGGAACCAAATCCTGGGTTTTCCTAGTCCTGTAGCCCCTGAAGAATTGTGATTCACATTAAGCGCCATGCATTGTTGTTGGCCTTATAGGAACAGTAGTAATAGCCCTGACAGAAATGCCTAGATCTCATATTTCTTGTCTCTTCCCACCTGCTTTCTCATGGCAAAATTTTGCACTTCTGCCACTTATTTGCTTTTTTTTTTTTTTTTTTAGTACTACCTGCTGCATGTATGTGGCCTAACGTTCTCAAGCCCACCCATGTTAATGGGTAGATACATAATCGTACCTCTTATTCAGAGGGAAAAGGTGTAAAAGTAACTTTCATTTGCCTGTAGAATTTGCTGTCCCGAGGCTTACTGCCTCCATCTGCTAACCTAGGCCTAGTCCTGGAAGCTTCTAGGTCCGTGCAATCTAATCTAGGCCTAGAATGTTTTCAGCCTCTGGGATTTACTGTTGAATAAAAGAACCCTTTCTTGTTTTTTCTGAACTCTGGCTGGGTAGTTCAACTCAGCTGTTCTGGCTCAAACTCCTCTACAAGCTGACTGATTCAATCTGTTTTTTTTTGTTTTTTTTTTCTTGGCCTCTGGTGAAGTGCTCTGCTTGGCCTCAAACTAATTCCAGCATCTGTTCTAATCTTCTGATTCCTTCTCATTCACTGGCTTGATTTTGTCTTCACCCATGTCTAGCTTGTTCTCTCTTCAACCTGTCTCTGTAAAACTCTTCCAGTAAAACCGTCCCTAAATTTCACAAACTGTACTGCCAAGAACTTAACTCCAGTGCACTGGCTCTAAACTTACTGACTCAGCTGAACTGACTCAACTCAGATCTGCATGCCTCTGTCTCCTGAGTGCTGGGATGAAGGGCATGTACCATCATGTATGGATCTAAGCTTTTCTTTGCCTGAAACTTGCTTTATACCACATTGGCCTTAAATTCAGAGATCTGCTTGCCTCTGGTTCCTGAGAAAAGGTGTGTCTGTATTCCAGCTGGATCACAGAATCACACAGACTTAGAAGGTCTTTGGAAGTGATCTCTTGCCAAAGCAGCCTCTATAAAAGTGTTGATATTCCAGTTGGTCAGTCAGTTAATCTGGCTTTCTAATCCCAGCCCTTACAATAGATTGCTATATGATATTTGGAGAGGGATTAAGTTTTCAGTGCTCTAATCATCTTTAGTATTTAAATTTTGGCTAAAGCTACAGAAATTACTTTTGCCTTGTGTCTTTAATATCTGTCCAGAAGCTGGGGAAGACTTGCTCCCAAACATAAGGCATTGCTCAGATATAAATCTATATTTTAATTCCAATACATTTTTTGTTTGGAAGCCAATATGGAAACTAAGTTCCATCAGTCCCATCCCACACAAATGATATGCCAAGTTAGTTACTTTATTTTGCAATTAATACCAATAAAGTATTTCATTTTCTTTGTGGGAGAAGCTTAATTTTTCATATTATAATTTTAATAATATAATATCAATGAAATAATGCTTTTATTTGTTTTCTAAATAATATTACTATCTAGCATTTATTTAATACTTTGTTTCTAAGCATTTTATTACATACTTATATCTATCATTTATATTCACATATATGACATATATCTTAAAACTATATAGACCAATATATTGTATTAATATTAAATTAATATTTAATCCTTCTAAAGCACTGCTATTATGTTTATTTTTAAACGAAAAAAATTTCAAGCACTGAGATCATTAAAGAAATCCTAAGGTTTATGTACTCAGTAAGTGAAAAATTAGAAGTGAACTCAGCCATTCAACTGACAATCTACAAGACCATAATTAATATAGCCTTGTTACTTAGTAGTAGCAGAAAGCAATTTTATAGGCATACCATGTAATTGACACTACATTCATTTTCATTATTTTTCTGTTTTTTTCATATGTATGTGTGTGTGGCTTGCAGGTGAATGTTGTGTGCATGTTTTCATGCATGTAGCACCCAAGGGTATGCATGTACATGGAGGCCCAAAGTTGATGTCAGGAATCTTCTTTAATAACTCTGCACCTTCTAATTTTTGAGGCAGGATCTCTCAATCAAGCCCAGATCTAACCAATATGGCTAGTCTTAATAGCCATCTTGCACCTAGAATTCTTTGTCTCAGCCTCCTCAGGCTAGCATTACAGATGAGCTGCCATGCTCACTTAGCATTTATGTGGGTTCTGGGATCCACTCTGTTGCTCCTGATTGCACAGCAAGCCCTCTTCCCAGCCCTCAAAGCATCTCTTTTCTTGTTTATTAGCTTCTTCTCTTCTTTTATTTTTGAGGCATATTTTACATGAAGTAAGATTCTTCTTGTATGGGAATTTTGAAAATTATTGACCATTATGTAACCACAATGGAGATAGAGAATGGTTCTATCACTCTGAACTTTTCTCATTCTGCCCCTTTGTACTCAGTTCCCAACTGAAGCCTTTGACAAAGGATGCATGGATCTGAACCTTCTTGTAGTAATCACACAGTCCTCAATGACACTCAAGAAGGTTAGGGCTTGTGGGAGGGGCAGGACACACAGTTTCCCCACTGCACAATAAGGTGTGGATCTAAGGATTTGAATGTAGATGGTATAACTTCTGACTCCATGCTTATTTCATACTAAAAACAGGGTAGAATGAAATGTCTTATGAATGACAGAAATTAAATGAATTAACAAATTACTGTGGTTCTGGCTCTGAGATATAATACCAGAAAATTTTATTTTCCTCAATTATAATAAAAACACACACTTAATGGAGAAGAAGATTAAGGTTTTAGATAATAGTCATTTGGAGCCCTGTTCCTAAGATAAAGCCACGAATCCCCCAAATGAAAATTTCAATCTGATTCATCTGATTCTAAAACTCACACAATTTCCTCCATATCAGATTATAACTTGCATTTGTTGCTGTTTTGAGATGAGGTCTTTCTATGTATTCATTGGTCTTATTTTCACCTTACTTTTGTTTCAGCCTCCTGAGAACGGTGCTGACAGGTGGGTCCTGCTACACTCAGCATCATATTTGAATATTTTAAAATTTCTTATCATTGATAATATTGTTCCATGGTAGCTACCCTAGGTTCTGTATAAAGAATAATGTGTTTGGGATGCTAAATGTTCATGATACCAAGGTTAGCAGCAAAGCTAATCTAGAATTCCCTTTGGAGAGGGGAGGTGATAATAACTCTTCAAAAATGTCAATGACAATAAAAACTAAACATGAAATAATTCATCAAAGAACTATCAAGTCAAGCTGGTGGTTCAGTCCTGCAATCCCAGATACTGCAATTCTCAGGTTGCCGAGGCAGGAGGATCACACATCAAAAGCCTGCTGTGGTCAAAGAGCAAATTCAAGGCAACCATGGACTGTGTAGTGAGACCCTGTCTAAAAATAAAAGAGTAAAATTCTCCACCAACAAAAATGGAAAGATATGTGACTCAGTGGTGGAGCACTAGCCAAGTCTAGCATGTGCAAGGCCCAAGGTTTAATTCTCAGTAACACATATAAAACAGAATAAACAAGAAATGAAATAATTAAAAATTATAGTTGACACTACTAATTGATCTTTTATTAAGCTGTTTTCAAAATAAGCACATGTATGCATATTCATTTCATAAATACATAAATGTATGCAGTGTTATTCATTCAAAACTTGTCTTTGATAAATTACTTTCTGAATTAATTTTCACTCCAAATGATATTAACAAACATCATATATTTCCAGTTTGAAAGTTCATTTATAAAAACAGAATTGCTTCCTGAATTGTGGTATAGTGGACTCTTTTCTTAACCCTCACTAGGACATCAGTGGTTTTGCATGTTCCTTATTCCCTCCCATCAGCACTGTGTATATCTAGGAGGTAGTAAGGCTACTTATACTCAGGGACACAATATTTACCAGTAGTTTAAGTGGGTACCAAAGCTTCATCACTCATCATTGTTTTCCAGCTGCTCCATCAAGAAAGATGCTGATTCAAATATTGTCCAGGGCTTTTGATGTGAACTTAAAGGTCTTTTAAAAAATAGCTGAAAAGGAGGTAGAGAGATAGCTCAGCAGTTTAAAGCATTGGCTGCCCTTGCAGAAGACCTTGGTTGGAATGCTGCTACCCACATGGTTTCTCATAGCTGTCTCTAACTCCAGTTCTAGGATATTAGAGGATCTGCTGCTTTTATCTGGCCTCCATGGGCACCAACCAAGCATGTAGTAGAAATACATAAATGCACACAAAACACACCTCAAAATTAGATAAATTGATCCTGCCTCAAAAGTTAGAAGGTACAGAGTTATTAAAGAAGATTCCTGACATCAACTTTGGGCCTCCATGTACATGCATACCCTTGGGTGCTGCATGCATGAAAACATGCACACAACATACACATGCAATTGAATATATTATTTAAAAACAGCAGTAACAATAACAACAGAACACCTAAGGCAAGTGGTGCAGTTTAATGAAAACTCATGGGTACTTAAGAAATGTAAGGTACTTGTTGGTTCTCATATAAATCTGCAGAAACTCTGGGAAGGATTTCAAATATTGTGTATATTGGATTGTAATAACTTTCATTATGTTTTTTTATTCACTAAAATAATATTATTTTGTTAGCATTTTCTGATCCCCCCTTTGTTGAAAATAGATTCTGTTCTTATACGCTATATCCTGGTTATAGTTTCTCTCCTTCCACTCTTCCCAGTTTTTAGCCACCTCTTCACCACTCTGGATCCACTCCCCTTCTGTTTCTAATTAGAAAAGAACAGGCTATTAAGACATATTTATATATTAACATGAAACAAAAAGAGTTACATCAAAGTTGGACAATGCAGGTCAACAGAAGGAAAAGAGCCCCAAGAAAAGGCACAAGAATCAGAGACCCACTTGTTCACACACTCAGGCATCCCATAAAAATATTAAACTAAAATCTATAATACATGCACAGAAGACCTGATACATATAGGCCCTGTGTTTTTGTTTCTCTCTCTGTTAAGTTTATATGAGCATTGCTCAGTTGAGTTAGAAAGCTTCATTATATTGTTGTCCTCCATCTTGCTGGTCCTTCTTATTCTGGGGTTTGCAGAGGGTACAACCACAGACTTTGGAATAATTCGTTCGTATAAATTTATAAATATAGTCACTTGAAATAAATAGCCTTGTGTAGAAATAAACAGTTAATTATTTACCAGTATTTATATTATAATTAATTAGTCAGCAGTGTTAATCCTTAACTCGCCATTATAAAGGAGCACACACAGACACCTAGTGGATTTTAACAAGGCTAGCCTGGATTATGCAATCTTAGCCCATCTAAGCTAATTTATAAATCTATCTCTAAATAAAGCCCCATATACACATATATCCCTTTGAACTGTTATTTTCCATGCTATTCTGATGCCCTGGACCATGTGGTATCATCTTCTTTCATCTACTCCATCGTATATCTCCTTCTTTCACTCCTGGCTTCTTCTACCCAAGATGCTCTCTGTCTGCCCCAGAAGACCATGAACCTTTGCTCTGTCTACCATTCTGTCTGCTCAGTCACAGGCTGTGGCATTTTATTAAGGTCAGTCAGAGACAATGATTAAAAAGCAAGGTAACACAGCATTACTTGATGTATAACAAGCAGGTCTTTTGGAGCAGGTTAATTAACATTTAGAATGTGTATCATCACCCCATCAGCCTTGTGTTATTTCAACTGGTTTCATTTGAGAATACTCCCCAAGTTAGTATATGTGTTACTTTATTTATTTATTTTTTTACTTTATTTTTTATTTCTTCAAGTTATATCTCAATCGCAATCCCCTCACTATTCCCCTCCAGTCCCACCCTCCCCCCTCAAACCCCCATCCTCTTCCCTTTTTTTAAAGTTTAAGGTATATGTTATTCCCCCCAACAGCTCCCCCTTTCCGTCCAACAAATGGCTCTTTCTCTTATAATAATAAATACAATACAAAACAACAGAGGTAATTAGGCTACAGTTATGAGGGTTATATGGCTTAGCGTACATTCCCAATGTCCAGTCCATATATATTTGGCACCTGACTTTAACATTCTACTATCTAACCATCTCCATGAGTTTAAAGTTCTATATCTAACTCAACTTTCATACTAACTTGCATCACAATTTTAAAAACATCTTCTTAGATACATAACACTCTCTTGATTCCCAAACAACTCAAAATTTAATTATGAGACTCTGGCTATCTATTCTTCAACCAGCTCAGAGACCTGAGAGGGATAAATATATCTGATTATATAGGAAGTGCAGGGCCCACAGCTTCCAAAACTAAGAAATGACATACCAGTGGCTGCCTGGACAGTTCCCATTTTCTCTCCATACATTACAGCATCGATCTTCAGTCGTTTGGCCCCATTTCTCTGACTGACATTGATTGTAGAGCAGGGGTTATGAAGGACTTACCTACCCTATCATGGCAGAGCTAGGCTGTCGACTTACCTGCTTCCAAGTTTTGTCCTTTTTGGACAGCATTCTGTCTACAGTTGGAGCAAGGGGTTTTTCCTGACAAGAGATAGGCTTGCCACTAATTCAATCATCTCCCACTGGAGATTCTTCGATGCTCATCTTCTACTTGGAGTAGAATGGGGGTGCTGTCAGGAGTTGATATGTCTCAATATCAAAAAAATCTAAAGTTAAGAAAATATCTTTGAATGCCATATTCTGCAGATCTCTTGAAGTTTTTGAAGAGGCCATATCTATCTCTTATATTAGTTTAAGCAGATGTTGCTTGTCTCTTAGCAACTTGATTTCTGATTAGCTTAGAAAATAAGTATAATAGACTGTCATAGTACCTAACACAATGATAGGCTTGCATGACTATTATTTTGCATTCCTTAATTATCCTAAACAGTTTATGACAATTAGTAGCAAAAGGCCAAAACTTCACATTTTATTATTTTTTTCTTTACCCCCAGCCCTTCCATCCCATTTCTCTGGAGTGGAGTGTCCCTATATAACAGTCCCTCATCCCAGTTCAGAGGTCATATGTGGGCCAAGAGCCTCCTCATACATTGGGGTCTACGAGGCAGTACCACCAGTTAAAAGTGTCTCATTGCCCGGAAGAGAGAACTAAAAAACAAACAAACAAATAAGCAGACAAACAGATAAAAAAGAATAAAAAATAGAAAAAAATAAAAATAAAAAGTCTATGTCCATGTTCCTTTGGTGTGTTGGTTGTAGTATCGATATCCTCTAATATATAGCTAAAATCCTACTATAAGTGAATAGATGCCATATGCATCCGTCTGAGTCTGGGTTAGCTCACCCGGGATGAGCTTTTCTAGTTCCATCCATTTGGCTGCAAATTGCATAATTTTATTGTTCCTGATGGCTGAATAACATTTCATTGTGTAGATGTACCACAGTTTTTTAACCCATTCTTCGGTTGAGGGACATCTGGGTTGTTTCCAGTTTCTAGCTATTACAAATAAGGCTGCTATGAACATCGATGAGGAAACTTCCTTATGATTCCATGAGGAGACATTTGGGTGTATACCCAGAATTGGTATGGCTGGGTCCTGAGGCACAGCTATTCCAAATTTTCTAAGATATCGTCATACTGACTTCCATAGTGGTTGCACAAGCCTGCACTCCCACCAGCAATGGAGGAGGGTACCCCTTTATCCACACCCTCGCCAGCATGTGCTGTCATTTGAGCTTTGGATATTAGTCGTTCTGACAGGTGTGAGAAGGAATCTCAGAGTCGTCTTGAGTTGTATTTCTCTGATGATTAAGGATGCTGACCATTTCTTCAAGTGTCTCTCAACCATTAGGGATTCCTCCTTTGTGAATTTTCTATTTAGCTCCATCCCCCATTTTTTGATTGGATTATTTGGTTTCTTGGCATTTAATTTCTTGAGTTCTTTGTAGATTTTGGATATTAGCCCTCTGTCAGATGTGGGGTTGGTGAAGATTTTCTCCCAGTCTGTAGGCTGCCATTTTGTTCGAATGACAGTGTCCTTTGCCTTACAGAAGCTTTTCAGTTTCATGAGGTCCCATTTATTGATTGTTGATCTCAAGTCCTGAGCTGTTGGTGTTCTGTTCAGGAAGTTGTCACCTGTGCCAATGAGTTCAAGGGTTTCTCCCACTTTTTCTTCTAGTAGATTTAGTGTGACCGGCCTTATGTTAAGGTCTTTGATCCACTTGGACTTAAGTTTTGTACAAGGTGATAAGTATGGGTCTAAGTTCATTCTTTTACAAATGGACATCCAGTTGGACCAGCACCATTTGTTGAAGATGCTGTCCTTCTTCCATTGTGCCGTTTCGGCTTCTTTGTCAAAAATTAGGTAGCCATAAGTGTGTGGGTCTATTTCTGAATCTTCAATTTGATTCCATTGATCTACTGGTCTGTTTCTATACCAATACCATGCTGTTTTGACAACTATTGCTCTGTAGTACAGCTTGAAATCTGGGATGGTAATACCTCCAGATGTTTTTTATTGTACAGGATTGATTTAGCTATTCTGGGCTTTTTGTTGTTCCTTATGAAATTGAGAATAGCTCTTTCCAAGTCTATAAAGAATTGTGTTGGTATTTTGATAGGAATTGCATTGAATCTATATATTGCTTTTGGTAGGATGGCCATTTTTATTATGTTGATCCTACCTATCCATGAGCATGGGGGATCCTTCCATCTTCTAAATGCCTCTTCCATTTCTTTCTTCAAGGGCTTAAAGTTCAGTTTTACAGGTCCTTTACTTGCTTGGTTAGAGTTACCCCCAGGTATTTTATATGGTTTGTAGCTATTGTGAAGGGGGTTGTTTCCCTTATTTCTTTCTCAGCCCATTTGTTTGTTGTATAAAGAAGGGCTTCTGATTTTTTTTAAATTAATTTTGTATCCAGCCACCTTGCTGAAGGTGTTTATCAGCTGTAAGAGTTCTCTGGTGGAATTTTTGGTGTTGCTTATGTATACTATCATATCATCTACAAATAGGGATAATTTGACTTCTTCGTTTCTGATGTTTATCCCCTTGATCTACTTTAGTTGTCTTATTGCTCTAACAAGAACTTCAAGTACTATATTGAAGAGATATGGTGAAAGTGGAAATCCTTGTCTTGTCCCTGAGTTTAGAGGAAATGCTTCAAGTTTCTCTCCATTTTATTTGATGTTGGCCACTGGCTTGCTGTATATTGCCTTTATTATTTCTAGGCACGGTCCTTGTATTCCCATTCTCTCCAGAACTTTTAGTATGAATGGGGTATTGGATTTTGTCAAATGCTTTTTCTGCATCTAGCGAGATTATCATGTGTTTTTTTTCTTTCATCTTGTTTATATGGTGAATTACGTTGATAGACTTTCATTTGTTGAACCATCCCTGCATTCCTGGGATGAAGCCTTCTTGATCATGGTGTATGATACTTTTGATGTGTTCTTGAATTCGGTTTGCTAATATTTTATTAAGTATCTTTGCATCTATGTTCATGAAGGATATTGGTCTGAAGTTCTCTTTCTTTGTTGGGTCTTTGTGTGGTTTAGGAATCAGGGTGACTGTGGCCTCATAGAATGAGTTTGGCAATGTTCTTTCTGATTCTATTTGGTGAAAGAGTTTGTAGAGTATTGGTGTTAGCTCCTCTTTGAAGGTCCGGTAGAATTCCTTGCTAAAGCCATCTGGCCCTGGGCTTTTTTTTGGTTGGGAGATTTTTAATGACTGTTTCTATTTCCTTAGCGGTTATAGGGCTCTTTAATTGTTAATTTGATCTTCATTTAGCTTTGGTAGGTGGAATCTATCAAGAAAATTGTCCATTTCGCTAAAGTTTTCAAATTTGGTGGAGTATAGATTTTTAAAGTAGGACCCAAATATTCTCTGGATTTCCTCAATGTCTGTTGTTATTCCTCCATTTTCATTTCTGATTCTGTTGATTTGGGTTTTTCCTTCTGCCTTTTAGTTAATTTGCCTAAGGATCTGTCTATTTTGTTGATTTTCTCGAAGAACCAACTCTTGGTTTCATTGATTCTTTGTATAGTTCTTTTTGTTTCTAAGTTGTTGATTTCAGCCCTAAGTTTGATGATCTCCTGACTTCTCCTCTTGGGAGTGTTTGCTTCTTTTTTTTCCAATTCACCCAGTTTAGCTGTTAATTTGCTAATATGAGTTGTCGCAATTTTCTTTTTGAAGGCACTTAGTGCTATGAACTTTCCTCATAGCGCAGCTTTCATTGTGTCCCATAGGTTTGGGTATGTTGTGTCTTCATTTTCATTGGATTTTAAGAAGTCTTTGATTTCCTTCTTTATTTCTTCCCTGACCCAGTGGTCATCTAGTAAAGAGTTGTTCAATTTCCATGTGTGTGTAGGCTTTCTGTTGATTCTTTTGCTGTTGAAGTCCAGCTATATTCCATGGTGGTCTGATATGATATAAGGGGTTATATCAATTTTCTTGTATGTGTTGAGGCTATCTTTGTGTCCAACTATATGGTCGATTTTGGAGAAGGTTCTGTGAGGTGCTGAGAAGAAGGTGTATTCTTTTGTGTTTGGGTGAAACGTTCTGTGATATCTGTTAGGTCCTTTTGGTTCATGATCTCTGTTAGACTCATTATTTCTCTGTTTGGCTTCTGTCTTGATGATCTGTCCATAGACGTGAGTAGGGTGTTGAAGTCTCCCACTACTAAAGTGTTTGGATTGATGTGCGATTTAAGTTTTAGAAGCTTTTCTCTTATAAATGTAGGTGACTTTGTATTTGGGGCATAGATGTTCAATATTGAGATGTCCTCTTGATGAATATTTCCTTTAATGAGTATGTAATGCCCTTTTCTGTCTTTTTTTTTATTAACTTCAATTGGAAGTCTATTTTGTTTGATAATAGGGTGGTAGTCCAGCTTGTTTCCTGGGTCCATTTGCTTTTCCCAGTCCTTTACTCTGAGATAGTGTCTATCTTCAGTAGTGAAATATGTTTCTTGTATGCAGCAAAAAGATGGGTCTTGTTTATGGATCCCGTCTGTAAGGCTGTGTCTTTTTTTTTGGTGAGTTGAGTCCATTGATGTTGATGGAAATTAGTGACCAGGGGTTGTTATTTCCCATTATTTTGGTATAGGTGGTCATCTTGTGTTTCTTTTTGTTGAGTTGCTGTGAATATTTCTATTTCCTCTGTTTTCTTGGGTGTAGTTATCTTCTCTGGGTTGGAATTTTCCTTCTATGATCTGCTGTAGGGCTGTGTTTGTGTGTAGGTATTGTTTAAATTTGATTTTGTCATGGAATATCTTGTTTTCTTCATCTATGTTGATAGTTTTGCTGGGCATAGTAGTCTGGCAGGGCACCTATGTTCTCTCAGGGCTTGTGGGACATCTGTCCAGGCCCTTCTAGCTTTTAAAGTTTCTGAAGAGAAGTCAGGTGTAATTCTTATGGGTCTGCCATTATATGTGATTTGGCCTTTTTCTCTTACAGCTTTTAATATCCTTTCTTTGTTCTCTACATTTGGTGTTTCAATTATTATTTGGTGAGCAGAGTTTCTTTTCTCATCTAATCTTTTTGGTGTTCTGTAAGCCTCTTGGTTTTTTATTGGCATCTCTTTCTTCAGGTTTGGGAAGTTTTCTTCTATGATTTTGTTGAAGATATTTCCTGGACCTTGGAGTCGGGAGTCTTCTCTTTCCTCTATGCCTATAATTCTTAAGTTCCGTCTTTTCATTGAATCCTTGATTTCTTGGATGTTGTGGGTGAGAGATTTTTTAGCTTTCTCATTTTCTTTGGATGTTGTATTTATTTCTTCCATCGAATCTTCCATGCCTGAGATCCTGTCTTCCATCTCTTGAATCCTATTTTTGGTACTCATATCCATAGTTCCTGCTCTCTTCCCTTGATTCTCCATTTCAATTTTTAACTCTGACTGTGTTTTCTTTATTGTTTCCGTTTTCATGTCTTGAGTGATTTTATTTGTTTGTTTTGTATGTTTCCTGCTCCAATTTGCTTGTTTTTGCCTGGAAGTCTTCCATTCCTCTCTTTTTCTTGTTCAAGTTGAGCCACCTTGTTTTGGAGTTCTCTAATGGTGTTATCCATTGCTTTCATTTGTGCAATTGTGGCTTCTTTGAATTCCTTTGTAGATTTAAGTTCTTCTTGAAGGGATTCTATCACTTTCCATAATGTAGAATTGTCATTGTTTTCATGTGTTTCAGCTGTGGTGAGGTGGTCTGGGCTGGATGACATAGCATTGCTTTCTTTTGTTGGAGTCATTCCGCTCTGATTTTTTTTTTTTTTTTTTTTTGGTCTGGGTCTTTGGCCATTTGGAAGTTTTTAGCTGTCTGCTCCTGTTGTCTTCTGGACTTGGGTCCAAAGAGGGTGCTTTGGTATAGTAATCGAATTGCCTGACTCCACCCCTGTAAGGTGAATTATTCAGCCCTGCCTCCTAGGTGGAGACCTAACTAATCCAGGGGGTGGAGCTGTATACACATAAGCTCTGGTTCCCCACCAAAAGGGCAAGTACTAGCAAAAAAGTCTGATAATAATTGTAAATACCTCACAGTTTGCCCAGGGTTGGATCCTGTGGTGGGTAAATCTGCCTTCACCCCCTGTAACCTTGCTGCTCCCATAGCCTGGGTCTGGAAATTGGCAAGTGATGTCACAGTCAACCACGTTCCTGTATACCGCAGTGGATCAAAATCTGCAGCCAGATGGGTACTCTGCAGCCGAGCCGCCTGCACCTCCAAGGGTCTGAAACCCTTTGCCAGTTAGCCTGATCGCCTGTGTGAGGCCTGGGGGGCTCAGCAGGCTGGAGAGTATCCCTGTGTGGGGCCTGAATCTGCCTGCTGGGTATTAGAGTGTATCTTACCCAGCATGTCACTCCTGGGGGGGGGCGGTGTCCCGATTCCTGGTTGCAGTGGCTTCAGTGCATGTCTGAGAGTGGGAGGGAGCATCCTGCCCAGGGACTTTTAATGGTTCCTG
>CAJQZJ010032952.1:1713995-1743854 GCA_907164525.1 Lophiomys imhausi
GTCCAAAAAGGACAAAACTTGGAAGCAGGTAAGTCGACAGCCTAGCTCTGCCAAGACAGGGTAGGTAAGTCCTTCATAATTCCTGCTCTACAATCAATGTCTGTCAGAGAAATGGAGCCAAATGGCTGAAGATTGATGCTTCTTGCTTCTTAAGAAGGTGTCTTGCTTCTTAAGACACTGGAGACTGGTAAATCTGCTTGTGCTCACCATTCCTTTATGCTTGGTATTCAAATCTAGAAGTTCATACTGGACAATCCCACATATCCTTTAAGGCCTCAGTGTTTGGCCTGCTCACTTTTGATCTCAGCCACATCAAGAACAAGGTGGTCTTCTCAAGTATTTTTTTTTTTTTGAGAGAGAATCTTTTCCTATCTAAGATCTCAGCATGTGATTATTTTGGTTACTTGCCTCACTTGAAAACATGTAGAAAGAAATTAGCACCAGTCAGAATGAAGTCAACAAGGTAAATAAGAGAAAAAATGAGATGCACATACTTTGAGAAGATGCATTTGTGGATCTTATCTAGGCTTAAAACATAGGAGCATCCTTTAAGTAATTAATGAATTGTAGAAGGTGACAGTCAATTTTCACAAAGGGCAAAAGGGCAATCTTTCCCACAGTTGATTTTGGAAAATAGTTATTTCCAACATATTTCACAAGCTAAATAGCTTACTTGTTGGCTCTCAGATGAGAAAATATGTTGGAGAAGAAAGCTCTGGTAGTGTATGGTAGAGGGAGTACAGGAAACACTAAGGTACTATACATTTCAGAAAGGTATAAGAAAGGATTTCAAAATTTCATCAAAAACTGATAGATTTCCTTTAGATTCAGATTTAATTCCGGCTGATTTAAACACTGAACAATGTATACATATATTGGAAGGTTATGCTGCACATTAAGATATACAATGTTTTAATATTGTATAAATATAAAAATGAAGTTCCAAATGACTTCAATCAACATAAAGATATCTGATAGACATACAAAGAGTAGCAGGAGAAGTAGATATAGCTTCAAATAATGTACCTTGATAGTAAGAAAGTGAACAAGGTGGAGAGGATGGTTCAGTGGGCTAAGGCATAATGATTTCTCAATATTGTGAAAGGAGGTAACTACTTTCCTCATTGGGCTTCCCTATGCATATTGTATCACATGTGCAACCCCTCCACACAAAATAAATATATTTAATAAAAAATTAAAAAGAAAACAACTAAAGAAAATGGTGGTAGAATTAAAAGGCAGCAATTAGAAATTCTGTTTCCAAAAAATACATAATGACAATGGAAAGTAAAAAGGAAAAAGTCACATTTTTAAAGACAACATACACACATACATTAAAAGCATACATATACTGAAATATTATCAATTCTGCATGTGCAATGACATTACTAGTGTTCGAATCTATGTTTCTATTATAATTTAAAAATAGTTTTTTTTAACTACTTTTTAAACTATGTAACAAACTGGCCAAAATGCCAATCATGAGACCAGATGATGCATTGTTTGAAGGCATACCTTGCAAAAGTCCGCCAAGAACCATAGTAATAAGAGGCTGGAGTTCACGCAGATATCCAGATATCATTGTGATGCATTACAACTCAAGGAATTTAAAGTCAGAAGCCCACATGGCCTTACCCTGCCTATCTCCTCATCGTGCCAAGAGGTTTCTCCTCATTCCTCCTGCACCACCCACCTTCCTCCACGTCTGGCAGAGCCACATCATCATCTAAGTGGGAGGCTTTACTATCTTGCTTCACTAACCTGTCATGGGTTCAGGGATGGATTCTCCCTGGTATCTGGAGCATCTAGGTGGGGAGTTTTCTCCCCTTGGAGTCTAGGGGTATTGGACTGGACTGAACACTGGAGTGATACCCTGGAGGCCCAAAGCATCTTAATGGTGATCCTAGGAAACTTTATAATTAGACTCTAAGACTACAGAGGGAATTCTTGTTTGATATAAGGGCTACCTCACCCCAATGGTCGAAACAGATTAAATTTATAAACTGCCTTAGGATCTGATGAATGAGATAAATAAACTTTAAGACTGAAAGATTTGGTAGAAATCAACTATCCATAAGAATCCACATCCAGAGAATTAATCTAAGAGAATATCCTTTTGAGAAACTTTAGGTTAGTGTTAAATGTTTGTTTTGTAAGTATTAGGGTATTTTAGATTAGGTCTTAGAGTTAGGGTTCAGGCTTTAGGATTTAGGAACTTTATAGGTAATTGTTAAGTATTTGTTAAATATACGCTTCATAAATAAAAATTTACTGTTATAGATCAGACACCAAAGAAGATAAGTAGCCCAGATGATCCAGCCTCACAGACTTCCTCAATAGCTGTTTCCTCAAAAAATCTACAACCACAACAACCCAAAATCACTAAGACTGTTCAGCCCACAGGCTGTTCCAGCCAGAACTTCAGTAAAGCCCTGAAGTTCAGCTCAGCTTCTGTCTACAAACTTCTTAGGACATTTAAATAGCTGAGCACAAAATGATTGAGCATCAAATGATTCTATTAATGTGCTTAACTATTTTTCCATTCTTAATCTGGGCCACAAACAGGTTTACTATGCTCCAAATCAGCAGGAAGTAATTTTAAGCGAGTGACATCCCATCCCCAGAAGGCAGGGTGAGTGATTTTTCCCCCCTTTGGTCATTTGATGGGTTATAGATACTTGTTATTTAGGGGGAGAGGTTATAAGTTGTTAAATGGTCTTGTTAAATAGATTTTGGAAGTTAGCCCCAGTGATATCTCTCTTTTTCTTTTTTGTATCCTTTCTCTCCTATGTAGGAGGGAGAAAGACTTGAGAAAAAAATGGGATATAGACATAATATAGGAATGATAAAGAAAAAAGGACAGATTATTGAATATGTTCTTATATCTTTGTATATTGATACAAAATTAAGATTATATTTGGCTAAATCAATATTGATCTTTATATATTGACACAATATTAGGATTATATTGGGCCACATCAGTACTGATCTTTGTATATTGATACAAAATTAAGGTTAACTCTAAGGTATTAGACCTAGGTAATGTCTAATAATGAAAAGTGAAGTTTTGGCCTTTTGTTAGCAACTGTCATAAATTGTTTAGGATAATTAAGAAATGCAAACTAATAGTCATTCAAGCATGTCATTTTGTTAGGTTCTAGGGTAGTCTATCACAGTAATTTTCTAAGTTAACCAGAGATCAAGTTCCTAAGAGACAAGCAAAATTTGGTTATCCAAATACTTGAAGATAGATTGGTGGTCTTCAAAAACCTCAAGAGATCTGTAGAATATGTATGGCATTCAAAGTTGTTTTCTTAACTTAAGAATTTTTTTTGATATTGAGACATGTCAGCTCCTGACAGCACCCCCTATTCTACTTCAAGTAGAAGATAAGCATCGAAGAATCTCCAATTGGAGATGGTTGAATTAGTGGCAAGCCTATCACATGGCAAGAGAAGTTCCTTGTTTCAACTGTAGACAGAAACTGTCCAAAACGGACAAAACCAGGAAGCAGGTAAGTCGACAGCCTAGCACTGCCAAGACAGGGCAGGCAAGTCCTTCATAATTCCTGTATAACATTTAATATGTGTCAGAGAAATGGAGTCAAAAGGCTGAAGATTGATGCTTTAATGTATGGAGAGAAATTGGGAACTGTCCAGGCAATCAGTTGTCTGTCATTTCTTAGTTTTGGAAACTGCTGTCCCTGCACTTCCTGTATAATCAGATATATTTATCCTTCTCAGGTCTCTGATGTGGTTGAAGACTAGATAGTTATAGTCTAATAGTTAAATTTTGAGTTGTTTAGGAATTAGAGGGTTTTCTGGATCTAAGAAAATGTTTTTAAGATGGTGATGCAAATCAGGATGGAAGCTGAGTTGGATATAGAACTTTAAACTCATGGAGATAGATATATAGTAGAATGTTAAAGTCAGTTGGAAATACATATGGACTGGACATTGGGAATCAATGCTAAGCCTTATAATTTTCATAATTGTGGCCTAGTTATTTTTGTTGTTTTGTATTGTATTTGTTGTTATAAGAGAAAGAGCCATTTGTTGGACTAAAAGAGGACCTGTTGGGGGAAAAAGATATACCTTAAACTTAAAAAAAATAGAAACAGATGGGTATGTGTGAGGGGGAAGATGGTGGGAGGGTGGGAGAGTGGGACCAGAAGGGGGAGTAAAGAGGGTGTTGTGATTGAGATGTAACTGGAGAAATAAAAATATTTTAAAAAATGAAATTAAACTAAAAAAAAAATATTGGGTACAGATATAAGCAGAAAATTTTGAAAAGAGGAAAATCAAATGGCTGAGAAACACTTAAAGAAACGTTCATCATAATTATTCATCAAGGAAATGCAAATTGAAACTGTTGGAGATTTAATCTGATACCGATCATAATTTTTATGATCAATGAAACAAATGACAGATCATGCTGGTGACGATATGGAGTAGTAGAAGAAACCACGTGGGAATAACCAACCAATATTCTATTTGATTTAAGGCCCACTCCATAAGATGGTACTGATACCCAATGGTGCTTATGTGACCAAGAACCTGAGACTTCATAGTCCATAGATCTAGGGAAAAACCAAATGCTACTATTTTTCTTAAAGGAATTTAACAATATAATGACTCTTAATGGCATTCTTCCATACTCACAGAGCAGTGCCTCGCTCAGATATCGTCAGAGAAGCTTCTTCCTCCTGCAGCAGAGGAAGACAATACAGAGACCCAGAGCCGGACAATATTCAGAGAGTGTGAGACCTTGGAGTGTTAAAGGGGATGTCTCCATCAAATCCCTTCCTCAGGGATCAGATGACACTGTGGAAGAGGAGACAAAAAGAACCTAAGAGTCATAGGACTAGGTGGATACCAAGGCAACAAGGCCTTCTAAATCAACAGTATGAATGCACATATGAACTCACCAAGACTCTGCACCAGTTGGGGTCCTAGTGCTGAAAGGAGAAGTGGACACAAGTCCCCATCCCTAATCCAGAAGCCACCTCCAACAGATAACCACTTGCAAATGAAAATTTAGTATTTTCCAAGGGAACTTCACTGGGGAAACAAACTATACTTAAGAGTAGACCACATCTTCAGCAGTAGATGGCTGAGAGAAGTTGGACTCAACTGCATCTTTAGGGGGTGCCTTTAAAATTTATCTTATTTTTAATTTTTATTATATATGTGTGTGTGTGTGTGTGTGTGTGTGTGTGTGTGTGTTTGTATGTTTTCAACTTTTTATCTTTTTACTCTACAAGTCCTTTGTGTATATATTATGGCTTCCACTCTAGCGCATTTGTGGGATTCTTGAGTGTGCAAATAAGTAGGTCTCTGCATCTGTATGTTTCTTATGTGCTTTCTGGGTTTGTTTGTCTTGTCCTATTATAATTGTGTCAATTTTGTTTTAATTTATCTTGTTATTATACCTTAGATGCTTGCTTGTTTTCTCTGTTTTCTGTTTGCTTTTGTTTTATTTATATTTTCTACTTAACATAATTTTTTATTAATTATTTGGAAATTCAATGTAATGCATGTTTGATCACTCTTACTTCCCAGACCTCTCAGGTATACTCCCCTACCTTTGTGGCATAACCCCCAAAATATTTTTTAAAAGTCCAGTATGTGTTGTTCATATAGTTATTGGAACACGGTCAAACTTCTGGTGGTCAGCCCTTTAGGGAAAAGTGAATCCTTCATCACTACCACTAATAGCCATCTGTTGTGAAGAGCATCCTTATCACAGTTTTTAAGAGTTTTCTTTGATGACTTCCTGTGTAGGTTGTTACTTTTTACAGGGTGAGGTGGGGGTGGAGGTTGTCACAGATGCCTTCTACATCTCTTTTTCTCAGTTGTGAGTCTGCAGTCAACAATACCACTGCAGAAGAAGCTTCCTTACCTTTACAGTCAGCAGGAGCCCAGATCATGAACTTCTACATGGCATCTGGTGGCAGCATGGAGCACGTGGCCTGTGTTACCATGAAAGGTCATGTGGATGTCTGTGGTCTCTGTTGCTGCCTGAAGCCATGTTGGTGTCTGTGGCCCATACTGCCACCAGAGATCATGTTGAGGTCAGAAGCTTATTCTGATACCTGTTTATTTTCTAATGAGAGACAGAAAGTGGTGGGTCTGGATAAAAAAGGAAATAGGTAGGAACTGGGAGGAGTAGAGAGATGAGAAAATGTAATCAGGATATATTATGTGGGAAAAAAATTTTCTTTTTAAACTTTTTTATTTTTTTTTTAGATTTTTGAACTTTTTTCTTTTCTTTATTACATTTATTTATTGCTTCTAGTTACATCTCCATCACAGCCCCTTCCCTCCACCCTTCTCAGTCCCACCCTCCTACTCTCTCCCACCTATCCTACTCTTCTGGTGTGAGGTGCCCCCATATCTCAGCCCCCTCAGTTCATCAGTCATATGAAGACTAAGAGCATCCTCTTACACTGGGGGTGTACATGGTAGCTCCACTAGGGCAAAGTGTCCCACTAACAGGTAACAAAGTCTATGTTCATGTTCCTTTAGGTATGTTGGTTGTAGGCTAGTTATTCTGTACTAAATTGCTAAAATCCAGTTATAAGTGAATAGCTGCCATGTGCATCTTTCTGGGACTGGGTTAGCTCACTCAGGATGAGCTTTTCTAGTTCCATCCATTTGGCAACAAATTGTATGATTTCCTTGTTTCTGATAGCTGAGTAGCATTCCATTATGTACCACAATTTTTTAAAAAATCCATTCTTTGTTTGAGGGACGTCTGAGTTTCTAGTTTCTAGCTATTATAAATAAAGCTGCTATAAACATAGTTGAGGAGATATCCTTGTTGTTTGATGAGGAAACTTCTAAATGTATGACCTGGAGTGGAATGGCTGGATCTTGGAAGTGCAAACTTGTACAACCACAATGGAAATCAGTCTGGCAATATCTTTTTTTTTTGATTCTTTATTGGTGTGAATTTCATATCATGTACCCCAATCTCACTCACCTCCCTGCTGCTTCATATTTGGCCCTTGCAATCTCCCCCCCCAAAAAAATAAAACCAAATAACCAAGCCAAAAGAATATTGTTTAAAGTTGGAAACTAGCCATGAAAGATGCTGGATATACTGGATGTTTCTTTAGATTCTATGAGCAGGGTAATGCAAGTCAAAGCAGATCCAGGTCCCTCAAACTCTGATCATAGGATTGAAGAGTCTATGGCTTGACTGAATGGCTTTGAGTATTATCATTATACAAACCTTTATTGATAGTATGGCTCTTCAGTTATTGATCTGGATTTGTATGAGTCACTTAGGATTTCCAGACTTGGTTGCTGTGAATTGTTTTTGGCTTTGTTTGCTTTTGAAACAGGTTCTGACAAAGCCCAGCTTGGCCTCAAACTTCCTTTTACTTGGGACTGGCCTTGAGCTCCTGATTTCCCTGCCTCCATATGTACTCATGTTCAGCTCTGTAATGAATATTTAAACCTATAATCTGAAGAGTGCAGAGTGGCAGTTCTTACTTTAAATTGCAGTGAAGTTATTTGTGGGCTGTGTTAATCAATCTAGAGCTAATTATTTTATGTTTCATCTTGGAAACTGAACCTTCTATAACTGTCTTATCTAAGAGGAGTCCCTGCTTCTGCTTGCCTTTTTGTGTCTGTCCCAGGGTTTATCAAGTGGTTACAAATTACTTTTAGTTAATATAACTCTCTACTTAATAATTGGTTTTCCTACTGGTAAGTTTTTCTTTTGAAATATAATATAAAATAATATCATATATAACATAATTGCATTATTTTTCCTTTCTCTTTACTCCCCAACTCTTACTATATACTCCTTTTTGCTCTCTTTCAAATTCATTGCCTCATTTTTCATTAATTGTTATTACATGCAAATATATATATATATATGTATATATATATGCATATATTCCTAAATATATAAACCCAGCCCTCTCAGTCTATATAATATTACTTGCGTGTATGTTTTTGTGGCTGACCATTTGGTATTGGATATCCAATCTGTAGCTTATACAATAGAAACATTTTTTGCATCTATGCCTCTTGGCTATAGAGTTCTCTGTTGGCAGAAATTTATTTGTAGAGAATATTTCTCACATTGCAACTTTGCAAATATATTGATTTTTCTGGTACCCTAGAGTTAAGTTTATTTTTGTTGTATTTCTATTTATATTAATTTTTGGCTGTGAAAATGATATCATTTTTACTAAGCATTCTTCTAACAGACAAGGAAAGCACGAATGTGGAGAAGAGAGTGTTCAGGTATCCACAGTCCCTGATAAGCCATCATGGTGTCTGTATAATGAATTTTTATATAAACTAAGTATGTGAATATCTCTACCATTGAGTATAGACAATATTTTATAAGTATCGGAATTTATTTTCTCACATCGGTAAATCTGGTTAGTAATTTCTGTGTATTCTTTGCTGCAACACACATTAAGCATTGTATATAAAATTTTGTGGGGGGGCCAAGATGGCGGCGACCTGCACTGACACATTTTGAATGTGGGAGAAAAGAGCCACAAAAAGCACAGAGTTATTAGACACTGTGCAAAAACTAGAGGGGCTAGACCCTCCAGGAACACTCACAGCTCCCAAGGGACTGTTAAAAGTCCCAGGGCAAGGCTCTCCCCCCATCTCTCTCAGACACGGAAGCCACTAAATCCAGTAATTGGGAACTCCCATTTGGAGAGGCACCTGGTAAGATCGACCCCAATACACAGCAGGCAGAATCAGAGGTCACATGGCGATCGCCCACTAGCCTACTGGGCTCCCCACACCTCAGGAGGACCTAATAGCTACTTAGGAAACTCTGCGGGATAGTTGAAGTCTTAGCAAGGAAGAAACGGGGTGCTTGGTGGGTGGTCCGCAACCGCTCGAGACGCGGAGGATTGGAGAGAGTGGGAAGCTGGCGGGCAGAGCAGTCAGGGAGGGAAGCCGGCACAGGAGGCGGGCGGGACTGAAGCCCTGCGCATTCCCGGCAGAGCAGCTAGGGAGGGAAGCCGGCACAGGCGGTGGGCGGGGCTGAAGCTCTGCACAACCGCAGCTGAGCAGACACGGAGGGAAGCCGGCACAGGCGGGCAGGGCTGAGGGGCCAGGCCTGTGGCGGAGAAGCCTAGTGGGAAACCAGAAGCCAGGGGACCATAGCTGTATTCTGGAAAACCCAGACATATTAGGTGTGGAGCCGGGCCCTGTCAGCCTCCATGACAACAAACAAAGCCCACAGAATCTGTGCCTGGGCAAACAGGTCCATACCATCAGAACCATTACAGGCTGATCATTCAGTGTGCAACATAGAGAGGTCTGAATTGGGAGCAGTGAAATAATCGTGGACCATTACTCACTACCTGGGAATAGGCTGTACCAGCTCACAGTGCTTCAGGCTATTAAAACCACAGTGACCCTGAGATCCCCCTGTAAGCAAAGACAGATAGACAAGCAATCTGTTGACTCCTACACCAAAGCATCCCCTGTGGATCCAAGCACAGAAAACGACGAAAGCAGACAGATAAACACATCCATATGGTCAAAAGTCCAAGAAAAAATAGAAATCAAGGAAATATGACCCCAACAATGCAGAATTATCCTAGCTCATCCAATTCGGATGACCTCACACCAACAGAAACACATACGATGAAAATTCTGCATTATGGAAAGTGATAGAGTCCCTTCAAGAAGAACTTAAATCTATGAAGGAATTCAAAGAAGCCACAATTTTACAAGTCAAAACAAGAACAACACCATTAAAGAACTCCAAGCCAAGGTGACAGAGCTTGAACAGGAAAAGGACAAAGCAATGAAATATTTTCAGACAAAAACAAGCAAGCTGGAGAAGGAAATGTACAAAACGAACAATACCATACAAGACATGAAAATAGAAATAGAAACAGTAAAGAAAACACAGTCAGAGTTAAAAGAGGAAGTGGAGAATCAAGGGAAGAGAACAGGAACTATGGATGTGAGTATCAAAAATAAGATGCAAGAGATGGAAGACAGGATCTCAGGCATGGAAGATTCAATGGAAGAAATCAGTACAACATCCAAAGAAAATGAGAAGGCTAAAAAATCTCTCACCCACAACAAACAAGAAATCAAAGACTCAATGAAGAGATGGAACCTAAGAATTATAGGCATAGAGGAAAGAGAAGACTCCCAACTCCAAGGTCCAGGAAATATCTTCAACAAATCATAGAAGAAAACTCCCCAAACATAAAAAAAGAGATGCCAATAAAAATCCAAGAGGCTTACAGAACACCGAACAGATTAGATCAGAAAAGAAACTCCTCTCGCCACATAATAATTGAAACACCAATGTACAGAACAAAGAAACAATATTAAAAGCTCTAAGAGAAAAAGGTCAAGTCACATACAATGGCAGACCCATCAGAATTACACCTGACTTCTCCTCAGAAACTTTAAGAGCTAGAAGGGCCTGGACATATATCCAACAAGTCCTGAGAGAACATAGGTGCCCAGCCAGACTACTATACCCAGCAAAACTCTCTATCAACATAGATGGAGAAAACAAGATATTCCATGACAAAATCAAATTTAAACAATATCTACCCACAAACCCAGCCCTACAGAAAATCCTAGAAGGAAAATTCCAACCCAGAGAAGAAAACTTCACCCAAGAAAACAAAGGGAATAGAAAACCCCTCAACAACTAATCCAAAAGAGGCACAGGACCATCACTTATACCAAACTAATGGGAAATAACAACCTCAGGTCACTAACATCCATCAACATCAATGGACTCAACTACCCAAAAAAAAGACACAGGTTTGCAGAGTGGATCCGCAAGCAAGACCTGTCCTTCTGCTGCATACAAGAAACACATCTCACTACCAAAGATAGACACTACCTCAGAGTAAAGGGCTGGGAAAAGGTTTTCCAAGCAAATGGACCCAGAAAGCAAGCTGGAGTAGCCATCCTAATATCAAACAAAACAGACTTCCAAATGAAGTTGATGAAAAAAGACAAAGAAGGGCATTATATACTCATTAAAGGGAATATTCATCAAGAGGAAATCTCAATACTGAACATCTATGCCCCAAATACAAAGGCACCTACTTTTGTAAAAGAAACACTTCTAAAACTTAAATCGCACAATGATCACAACATATTAGTAGTGGGAGACTTCAACACTCCACTCACAACAATGGAAAGATTATCAAGACTGAGGCCAAACAGAGAAATATTGAGTCTAACAGAGATCATGAAACAAATGGACCTAACAGATATCTACAGAACGTTTCACCCAAACACAAAGGAATACACCTTTTTCTCAGCACCTCACGGAACCTTCTCCAAAATTGACCACATAATTGGACACAAAGATAGTCTCAATAGATACAAGAAAATTGAAATAACACCTTGTATCTTATCAGACCACCACGGAATAAAGCTGGTCTTCAACAGCAAAAGATTCAACAGAAAGCCTACACACACATGGAAATTGAACAGCTCCTTACTGGATGACCACTGGGTCAGGGAAGAAATAAAGAAGGAAATCAAAGACTTCTTAAAATCCAAAGACAATGAAGACACAACATACCCAAACCTATGGGATACAATGAAAGCTGTGCTACGAGGAAAGTTCATAGCACTAAGTGCTTTCAAAAAGAAAATTGTGACAGCTCATATTAGTGAATTAACAGCTAAGCTCAGTGAATTGGAAAAAAAAAAGAAGCAAACACTCCCAAGAGGAGCAGAAGGCAAGAAATCATCAAACTTAGGGTTGAAATCAATAACTTAGAATCAAAAAGAACTATACAAAGAATCAATGAATCTAAGAGTTGGTTCTTAAAGAAAATCAACAAAATATACAGACCCCTAGCCAAAATAACTAAAAGGCAAAGGGAAAGAACCCAAATCAACAAAACCAGAAATGAATAGGGAGAAATAACAACAGACATTGAGGAGATCCAGTAAATATTCGGGTTCTACTTTAAAAATTTATATTCCACCAAATCTGAAAACCTAAGCGACATGGACAATTTCCTCAATAAATTCCACCTACCAAAACTAAATCAAAATCAGATTAACAGCTTAAACAGCCCAATAACCACTAAGGAAATAGAAACAGTCATTAATAACCTACCAACCAAAAAAAGCCCAGGGCCAGATGGCTTAACACGGAATTCTACCGGACCTTCAAAGAGGAACTAACACCATTACTCTTTAAACTCTTCTACCACCTAGAAATAGAAAGAACACTGCCAAACTCATTCTATGAGGCCGCTGTCATTTTGATTCCTAAACCACACAAAGACCCAACAAAGAAAGAGAACTTCAGACCAATCTCCCTCATGAACATAGATGCAAAAATACTTAATAAAATACTAGCAAACCGAATTCAAGAACACATCAAAAGTATCATACACCATGATCAAGTAGGCTTCATCCCAGGAATGCAGGGGTGGTTCAATATATGAAAGTCTATCAATGTAATTCACCATATAAACAAGATGCAGGAAAAACACTTGACAAAATCCAACACCCTTCATGCTAAATGTTCTGGAGAGAATGGGCATACAAGGACCATACCTAGAAATAATAAAGGCAATATACAGCAAGCCAGTGGCCAACATCAAAGTAAATGGAGAGAAGCTTGAAATATTTCCTCTAAACTCAGGGACAAGACAAGGATGTCCACTTTCACCATATCTCTTCAATATAGTACTTGAAGTCCTTGCTAGAGCAATAAGACAACTAAAGAGGATCAAAGGGATAAATATTGGAAACGAAGAAGTCAAATTATCCCTATTTGCAGATGATATGTTAGTATACATAAGCGACCCCAAAAATTCCACCAAAGAACTCTTACAGCTGATAAACAACTTCAGCAAGGTGGCTGGATAAAAAAAATAACTCAAAAAAATCAGAAGCCCTTCTTTATATAACAAACAAATATACCGAGAAAGAAATAAGGGAAACAACCCCCTTCACAATAGCCACAAACAATATAAAATACCTGGGGTTAACTCTAACCAAGCAAGTAAAGGACCTATACAACAAGAACTTCAAGCCCCTGAAGAAAGAAATGGAAGAGGCCTTTAGAAGATGGAAAGATCTTCCATGCTCATGGATATGGATAGGTAGGATCAACATAATAAAAATGGCTATCCTACCAAAAGCAATATATAGATTCAATGCAATTCCTATCAAAATACCAACAATTCTTTAGAGACCTGGAAAAAGCTATTCTCAACTTCATATGGAACAACAAAAAGCCCAGAATAGCTAAATCAATCCTGGACAATAAAAAAGCATCTGGAGGTATCACCATCCCAGATTTCAAGCTGTACTACAGAGTAATAGTAATAAAAACAGCATGGTACTGGTATAGAAACAGACCAGTATATCAATGGAATCGAATTGAAGACCCAAACATGGACCCACACACCTATGGCCAACTAATCTTTGACAAAGAAGCCAAAACCGCACAATGGAAGAAGGACAGCATCTTCAACAAATGGTGCTTGTCCAACTGGATGTCCACTTGCAAAAGAATGAAATTAGACCCATACCTATCACCTTGTACAAAACTTAAATCCAAGTGGATCAAAGACCTTAACATAAGGCCCGTCACACTAAATATACTAGAAGAAAAAGTAGGAGAAGCCCTCGAACTAATTGTCACAGGTGACAGCTTCCTGAACAGAACACAAACAGCTCAGGACCTGAGATCAACAATCAATAAATGGGACCTCATGATACTGAAAAGCTTCTGTAAGGCAAAAGACACTGTCATTTGAACAAAATGGCAACCAACAGACTGGGAGAAAATCTTCACCAACCCCACATCTGATAGAGGGCTATTATCTAAAATCTACAAAGAACTCAAGAAGCTAAATGCCAAGAAACCAAAAAATCCAATCAAAAAATGGGAGACGGAGCTAAATAGAGAATTCACAAAGAAGGAATCCCTAATGGCCAAGAGACACCTGAAGAAATGTTCAACATACTTAATCATCACAGAAATGCAACTCAAGACGACCATGAGATTCCATCTCACACCTGTCAGAATGGCTAAGACAAAGAGCTCAAAGGACAGCACATGCTGGCGAGGGTGTGGAGAAAGGGGAACCCTACTCCATTGCTGGTGGGAGTGCAGGCTTGTGCAACCACTATGGAGGTCTGTCTGCCAATATCTTAGAAATCTTGGAATAAGTTTGCCTCAGGACCCAGCCAAACCACTTCTGGGTATACACCCAAAGGACCTCTCACGGAGACATAGGGAAGTCTCCTCATCTATGTTCATAGCAGCCTTATTTGTAATAGCTAGAAATTGGAAACAACGCAGATGTCCCTCAACTGAAGAATGGATTAAAAATCTGTGGTACATCTATACAATGGAATATTACTCAGCTATAAGAAACAATGAAATCATGCAATTTGCAACCAAATGGATGGAACTAGAGAAGCTCATCCTGAGTGAGCTAACCCAGACTCAGAAGGATGCACATGTCATCTATTCACTTATAGTAGGATTTTAGCTATATCGTACAGGATATCTGTACTACAACCAATACACCAAAAGGAACATGGACATAAACTTTTTTTTCTTTTTCCTCTCTTTTTTGTTGTTGTTCTTTGTTTTTTGTGGGTTTGTGTGTTTGTTGGTCTATTTTTAGTTTTCCCCCCATCGCAAGGAGACACCTTTCACTGGCAGTACTGCCTCGTAGGCCCCCGGTGTATGAAGAGGCTCTTGGCCCTCATATGACTCCTGATATGTGGTGAGAAACTGTTATGCAGGGACACTCCACCCCAGAGGAATAAGACCGAAGGGTCAGGGTGTAGAGCATGGGAGGGTGGGGCTGGGAAGGGGGAAAAGAGGACAATATGATAAGGATATAACCTGAAGCAGCAAACAAATAAATTCATTAATTAAGAAAAAAAGCAGGTAACAATGTTAAAACACTGTAAATAAAATAAAGGATACAGCCGTTCAACCTGGTTTTATAAACCTACAAGTGTCGAAAAAACGTAGAGCTAAGGTAAAATCCATGAGAAATGTGGTGTTAACCCATGCCTTTAACTTCAGCAGAGATGGGAGGAGCACCATAGAGTTAGTGGTCTTATAAATTCTAGAGTTACACAGAACAGGGTGGTGAGGGTGCACACCCTTAATCCCATCATTCAAGAAGAGTACACCTTAATCCCAACACACTAGAGACAGAAACAGGCAGATTTCAGAGCTCAAGGTCAGCCTGATACAAAACAAACTCTAAATAGAGAAAAACTTCCATCCAGGAGTGGTGGAACACTTCTTTAATCCCTTCAGATGGGAACCACAGGTCTTTGATCCCAATAATTACAATGCAGAAACACACACATAGGATTTGGAGGGACCTAAGTTAAAAGCTACTTACAAAAGGCCTACTCAATACAAACAAATTGTCCTTTGAGATCTCAAAATATATACACTAAAGCTGGTTTAGCTCCAAAATAACAAAATAATTTCTTCTTTAACCCAGATTGAAAGATAACACTTTATATATTGTCAAAAAACCCAAATTTGCTGCAGGAGAAATATTACCTAACCCCCCCGCCCAAAAAAAAAAAAAGGGTAATTGTCCCAGAGTTAGGATTAGGGCAGGGCTCTGTTCTTATCTTTCCAGGAGAATCAAAGCATCCATTCAAGGAACCCAGGGACAACTGGACAACGGAAACCTCAGCAGAAAACAGAATCAGACACCAAAGAAGACGAGTGACCCAGTTGATTCAGCCTGATAGACTCCCTCAATAGCTGTTTCCAACAAAAGCCTACAACCACAACAACTCAATGTCACTAAGACCGTTCAGCTCTACACAATGCCCCAGCCAGGACCTCAGTAAAGCCTGCAAGATCAGCTTCTGCCTACAAACTCCTTAGGACATCTAAACAGCTGAGAACAGAAAGACTGAACATAAAAGGATTGTACTAACATTTTTAACCATTTTTCCATTTTGGTTCGGGCCCCAAACAGGTTTACTACGACCCAAATCAGCAGGAAGTCATTTTAAGAGAGCTACGTCCCATGCCCGGAGGGTGGGGAGGGTGTTTCTCTGCCCCCCCTTTTTGGTTATTTGAAGGATAACTGAAAACTCTATTATTTAGGGGAAGAGATTACAAGCTGTTAAATGGTCCTGTTTAATGGGTTTTGGAGGTTAGACCCAGGGTATTCCTTCTTTCCCGTTTCTGTATCCTTCTTTCTCTCCTATGTAGGAGTGCATGGACTTGAGAAAAATGAGACATAGACATAGCACAGGAATTACCAAGAAGAAGGGACAGATTATTGAATATGCCCTTATACCTTTGTATATTGATACAAAATTAGTAGTATATTTGGCTAAAGTGGTATTGACCATTGTTTATTGTGCAAAAATAAGATTGTATTGGACTACATCAGTATTGATCTTTGTATATTGATACAAAATTAAGATTATAGTTGGCCCCAATGGTATTGACCCTTGTATATCGACTTAATATTAAGATTGTATTGGGCTACATAGGCATTGATCTTTGTATATTGATACAAAATTAAGAGTATATTTAGTCACATTTGAATAGATCTTTGTATATTGATACAAAATTAAAGCTAATGCTTCCTAATGGTATCGTACCTAGAGATACTTAAAAATGAAATATGAAGCTCTGTCCTCTTGATACCAACCGTCTTAAACTGTTTAGGATAGTTAAGAAAAACAAACTCCTAGTCATGCAAGCATGTCACTTTGTTAGCTACTATGACAGTATATCACAGATATTCTCTAAGCTACTCAGTAATCAAGTTGTTAAGAGACAAGCAACATTTGCTTATCTAAATACAAGAGATGGATAGGGCACCTTTAAAAACCCAAGAGATCTGCAGAATATGGCATTCAAAGATGTTGTCTTAAATTAAGATTTTTTTTGATATCGAGACATATCAGCTCCTGACAGCACCTCCTATTCTACTCCAAGTAGAAGATAAGCATTGAAGAATCTCCAGTGTGAGATGGTTGAATTAGTGGCAAGCCTATCTCTTGGCATGAAAAAACTCCTTGCTTCAACTGCAGACAGACTGCTGTCCAAAAAGGACAAAACTTGGTAGCAGGGAAGTCAACAGCTTAGCTCTGCCAAGACAGGGTAGGTAAGTCCTTCATAATCCCTGCTCTACAATAAATGCCTGTCAGAGAAACAGAACCTAAAGGCTGAAGACTGGTGCTGGAATGTATGGAGAGAAAATGGGAACTGTCCAGGCAGTCACTGGTATGTCATTTCTTAGTTTTGGAAGCTGCAGGCCCTGCACTTCCTGTATAATAAGATATATTTATCCCTCTCAGGTCTCTGAGGTGGTTGAAGAATAGACAGCTAGAGTCTCATAGTTAAATTCTGAGTTGTTTAGGAATCAAGAGGGTGTTCTAGATCTAAGAAGATGGTTATAATAGTGATGCAAGTTAGTATGAATGCTGAGTCAGTTATAGAACTTTAAACTCATGGAGATGGTTAAATGGTAGAATGTTAAAGTCAGGGGCCAAATATGTATGAACTGGACATTGGAAAGGCATACTGGGCCATTTAACTCTCATAAATGTGGCATATTTATTTCTGTTGTTTTACATAGTATTTACTGTTGTAAGAGAAGGATCCATTTGTCGGACTGAAAGGGGAAGCTGTTGAGGGGAAGAGGGTGGAAGGGTGGGACAGAAAGGTGGAATAGGGAAGGGTTTGTGACTGAGATGTAACTTGAAGAAAAAAAATTAAGTATTTAATAAAAAAATAAAACATTATCCAAAACAAAAAAATAATTAAAAAATTAATTAAAATAAAACAAAATTTTGTGGGTTCCTATCTTAGCTGCTATTTAAAGACTGACCAATTATTACATTCCCAGTAATCAATACCACATATGTTTCCTCAGATTTAAGCTCTGGTAAGCACTATGCTGATTTTTATGTCTTGGTTACATGGAACTAAAATAAAAAGTGGTCATTTCATTGGTATTTTAATTGTAACCATGCTTAATATGTGATTAGTTCTTAGCTGTTACATTCTGTAGTATTTAGCAGTTATATACATATATATACATATATGTATATATATATATATATAGAGAGAGAGAGAGAGAGAAGGAGAGAGAGAAGGAGAGAAAGAGAGATATGTGATTATATAAGTCATATGGAAGTCTAGACACATGGAAAACAATTCAAATTTTCATTTGAAACCTAGGACCAATGATACTAAAAAACTCTTAACACAGTACATTGTCTAACTTTGACTGTCTGTGCTCTGATGTTAAGGACATCAACAACTCTGGACAAGAAGCATGTAGACCAAACTTTGATCAAACTTTGATTCAATTCCTTTTTTTTTTTTTTTAACAATAGTACATATTTTGGAAACTGTCATTTATTTCTGTCCCTGCATTATATAATATTTAAGTATATAATCTTTCCCTGCAATAAGTAATATGCTCTACAAATGTAGATACTTGAAATAGCTAACATTTCTATTGGGGGGCGTCAAGTATGACTTTATAGATAATAGGCAATTAATAGCTAAGTGAAGTAGCATCAGGAAGTAGAATCATTATGAAAAGAAAGAAAAAAGGAAAGATAAAGGAAGAAAGTTTGGGCAAAGAAGCAATCAGTCTTAAACTGCTGGGACAGGAAGACATGACAGGTTCCAAAATATATACCGTTGAAAAAAAAGAAAGGGAATGAGCTCTAATAAGGCAAGCAGTTCAGTTTGAGTTTTTGATCTAAACTTTGTCAGCATAGGACATCCTACAGTTGTACACACAGATCAAGTTATGGAAGTTAATTTATTTCATTTTTATTCTCTCACCTGGTTTTCTGTGTCCATACCCCCATTGATTTGAACACTGACAAGAAATAAGTATAAAAGTAATAATGAAGTCAGTGCAATTTTGTTTCCTTAGCAAACACTTCACTTTTCAAAATGATTGTTTTCTAGGACGCAGTTAGCCAGAATTTAAGTATATCAAGATTTAAATTAAGCTCACACAAAGCAGTACAAAGAAAGTAAAACTTATCCAGGAATCAAATTACTGATTTTTTAGCACACTCATATTTCTTCAACAAAATAAGCAAGCAGCTTAGTTACACTACATAGTCCTTTTAGAAAACAGTAGTTTTTTTAAAAAAAATAAAATAAGCATTGTTTAATTTTCTATATTACTTTAGAACATATGACTGTTTTTTAATTGTTGAATTATTATTTAACTGTATAAATAATCATAAATATACATGGATGTTTTTATTTCAGTGTTGAGGAAAGAATACCTGGGGGATTAGTTAGCATTCTCAACACCATTTAGGTTGTAAGTGGCAACGAAAAGGTGTAGAGCTGGCTGATCATTCTTTTATTTTTTTCTCAAAATTTATTTATTTGTTGCTTCAGGTTACATCTCCATCATATTTTCCTATTTTCCCCCTTCCCAGCCCCTCACTCCCACCCTCTACCCCTAACCCTTCCATCCACTCCTCTGGAGTGGAGTGTCCCTACATAACAGTCCCCTGCCCCAGTTCAGAAGTCATATGAGGGCCAAAGGCCTCCTCATACACTGGGGGCCTACAAGGCAGTAGCACCAGTGAAAAGTGTCTCACTGCCAGGGAGAGAAAACTAAAAAAACACACAAACACACAAACAAACAAAAAAAGTCTATGTCCATGCTCCCTTTGGTGCGTTGGTTGTAGTATAGTTATCCTGTACTTTATGGCTAAAATCTGACTATAAGGGATTAGATGCCATGTGCATCCTTCTGAGTCTGGGTTAGCTCACTCAGGATGAGCTTCTCTAGTTCCATCCATTTGGCTGCAAATTGCATAATTTCATTGTTTCTGATAGCTGAGTAGTATTCCATTGTGTAGATGTACCACAGTTTTTAATCCATTCTTTGGTTGAGGGACATCTGGGTTGTTTCCAGTTTCTAGCTATTATAAATAAGGCTGCTATGAACATAGATGAGACAACTTCCTTGTGATTCGGTGAGGAGTCATTTGGGTGTATACCCAGAAGTGGTATGGCTGGGTCCTGAGGAAGAGCTATTCCATGTTTTCTAAGAAATCGCCAGACTGAACTGCATAGTGGTTGCACAAGCCTGCACTCCCACCAGCAACGGAGGAGTGTTCCCCTTTCTCCATACCCTCGCTAGCATGTGCTGTCATTTGAGCTTTTGATCTTAGCCATTCTGACAGGTGTGAGATGGAATCTCAGAGTCGTCTTGAGTTGCATTTATCTGATGATTAAGGATGCTGAGCATTTCTTCAAGTGTCTCTCAGCCATTAGGGAGTCCTCCTTTGTGAATTCTCTATTTAGCTCTGTTCCCCATTTTTTTTTGATTGGATTGTTTGGTTTCTTGGCATTTAATTTCTTGAGTTCTTTGTAAGTTTTGGATATTAGCCCTTTGTCAGATGTGGGGTTGGTGAAGATTTTTTCCCAATCTGTAGGCTGCCATTTTGATCGAATGACAGTGTCTTTTGCCTTATAGAAGCTTTTCAGTTTCACGAGGTCCCATTTATTGATTGTTGGTCTCAGGTCCTGAGCTCTTGGTGTTCTGTTCAGGAAGTTGTCACTTGTGCCAATGATTTCGAGGGTTTTTCCCACTTTCTCTTCTAGTAGTTTTAGTGTGACCGGGCTTATGTTAAGGTCTTTGATCCACTTGGACTTCAGTTTTGTACAAGGTGATAAGCATGGGTCTAATTTCATTCTTTTACAAGTCGATATCCAGTTGGACCAGCACCATTTGTTGAAGATGCTGTCCTTTTTCCATTGTGTGGTTTTTGGCTTCTTTGGCAAAAATTAGGTGGCCATAGGTGTGTGGGTCCATTTTTGGGTCTTCAGTTCAATTCCATTGATCTACTGGTCTGTTTATATACCAGTACCATGCTGTTTTTACTACTATTGTTCTGTAGTACAGCTTGAAATCTGGGATGGTGATACCTCCAGATGTTTTTTTATTGTATAGGATTGATTTAGCTATTCTGGGTTTTTATTTGTTCCATATGAAGTTGAGAATAGCTTTTTCCAGGTCTCTAAAGAATTGTTGGTATTTTGATAGGAATTGCATTGAATCTATATATTGCTTTTGGTAGGATGGCCATTTTTTATTATGTTGATCCTACCTATCCATGAGCATGGAAGATCTTTCCATCTTCTAAAGGCCTCTTTAATTTCTTTCTTCAAGGGCTTGAAGTTCTTGTTCTACAGGTCCTTTACTTGCTTGGTTAGAGTTAACCCCAGGTATTTTATATTGTTTGTGGCTATTGTGAAGGGAGTTGTTTCCTTGATTTCTTTCTCAGCCCATTTATTTGTTGTATAAAGAAGGGCTTCTGATTTTTTAAATTATTTTTTTATTAAATTAATTAATTAATTAATTAAAAATTTATTAATTTTCCAGCCACCTTCCTGAAGATGTTTATCAGCTGTAAAAGTTCTCTGGTGGAATTTTTGGGATTGCTTATGTATAGTATCATATCATCTCAAAATAGGGATAATTTGACTTCTTCATTTCCAATTTGTATCTCCTTGATCTCCTTTAGTTGTTTTATTGCTCTATCAAGAACTTCAAGTACTATATTGAAGAAATATGGTGAAAATGGGCATCCTTATTTGTCCCTGAGTTTAGAGGAAATGCTTCAAGTTCTCTCCACTGAATTTAATGTTGGCCACTGGCTTCCTGTATATTGCCTTTATTATTTCTAGGTACAGTCCTTATATGCCCGGTCTCTCCAGAACCTTTAGCATGAAGGGGTGTTGGAGATTGTCAAATGCTTTTTCTGCATCTAGCGAATTATGATGTCTTTTTTTTTCTTTCATCTTGTTTATATGGTGAATTATGTTGATAGACTTTCGTATGTTGAACCATCCCTGCATTCCTGGGACTAAGCCTACTTGATAATGGTGTATGATAGTTTTGATGTGTTTTTGAATTTGTTTTGCTACTATTTTATTAAGTATTTTTGTATCTATGTTCATTAGGGAGATTGGTCTGAAGTTCTCTTTCTTTGTTGGGTCTTTGTGTGGTTAGGAATCAGGGTGACTGTGGCCTCATAGAATGAGTTTGGCAATGTTCTTTCTGATTCTATTTGTTGAAAGAGTTTGAAGAGTATTGGTGTTAGCTCTTCTTTGAAGGTCTGGTAGAATTCTGTGCTAAAACCATCTGGCCCTGGGCTTTTTTTAGTTGGGAGATTTTTAATGACTGTTTCTATTTCCTTCGGGGTTATAGGACTGTTTAATCTGTTAACCTGATCTTGATTTAGCTTTGGTAGGTGGAATCTATCAAGAAAATTGTCCATTTCGCTAAAGTTTTCAAATTTGGTGGAGTATAGATTTTTAAAGTAGGACCCAAATATTCTCTGGATTTCCTCAATGTCTGTTATTATTTCTCCCTTTTCTTTCCTGATTTTGTTGATTTGGGGTTTTTACCTCTGCCTTTTATTTAATAAGGCGAAGGGTCTGTCTATTTTGTTGATTTTCTCGAAGAACCAATTCTTGGTTTCATTGATTCTTTGAATTGTTCTTTTTGTTTCTAAGTTGTTGATTTCAGCCCTAAGTTTGTTGATTTCCTGCCTTCTGCTCCTCTTGGGAGTGTTTGCTTCTTTTTTTTCCAATTCACCCAGTTTAGCCCTGGAGGCTTGTGAGTAACTCTGTCTGGAGTTTTGTTCTGCCTGCCGGGTAATTGAGTAACTCTTACCCTGAGGCTCTCCTGGTGAGGATTCTCATTTCCTGGATTCAGAGGCTTCTGCAGGTCTGTTTTGCTGAGAGACCAAAAGAAGGGAGGAGAGTCCTCACAGGGACTTTTAATAATCCCTGGGTAGCTGGGTGAAACCCAGCACATTCGAATCACTCAAATTGTTGCTCAGTGTCTTACAACCCTGTGGCTTTATAGCTGTTTTCTCCAAGTTCAAAATATGTCCATGTGGGCCGCTGCCATCTTGGATCCCCCGGCTGATCATTCTTAATAGACTCTGCTGATCTGATTGTTTTCCATGTCCTTGGATGTGGAGAAATTGTGTATGAAAAGAAGCCCAGTGAGTTAGCTGCTGGGTAGTTAGTTATGCTTTATCTTGCTGGACCATCAGAGAACTCTTAACAGTCTCTCACTTGGTACTCTGTGTATTCTTGCAGTCATGTCATGTAAGTTAACATGTATATGGGAAGATCAAATGTATCCATTCATTTTGCAGGTTTCAGTTAGTATTGATCTGTTAGAACTTCCTAGAAAGGATGTAATATAGTGAGAAAGACCTGTCAAAAATTTCCCATGGAAGTTTATCAATCAGCTTCACTTTAACATATTAATATGGAATTAATCCTTAAAAGCACTTGATTAATGCCAAATTGATAAGGAAAGGAATAGTTAAAGAATACTGGAACTAATTAATATAACTAATATTTGATATATTGCTTGCCATTTACATGTTCACAAAATAAATTGAGAGCTCCTTCCATTTAGAAATGATTTAACATATAGTTAATTTGAATAGAACATTCACTTAGAGAGCCTGAATGTGTTTTGATTTTTAGAAGACTATTCATCTGATGGATCTATTGGAGAAAACAATATACATATGTAAACACAGGCATGTAAAGGTTAATTGCATAGAAACCTAATCCAAAACTCTCAACAGACAATAGAGCAGATGTGCTTTGAAAGTATCTGTATTCAAGATCAGAAATTTTTACATTCAGATCTTATTTCAATATATTATGCAAGAAGTTGATTTCCGCTCCAAGACTCTGGCCAGAAAATAGACTGCAAAGATGGACTTTTTTCCCCTAAAGAAATCATGGATGAATCTAGACCATTTTTTTTTTTTCTGGTGGGAGGATCATTACCTATCAAGTAAGCTGACTTTGCTGCTAACAATGAATAAGCAGAAGATGCTCTTGGCATCCTGCAAGCAAGCATGTGATTCTAATCAAAGAATCCTTAAAACAGAACAAACCAAAAGAGTAAAAAGTAGAACGCAAATTGATGTCATGAAATTTGGTATGCAATGTATGACAACAGGGAACTGACTCGCCACTAGCAAGAACTCTTCTGGGGTGGAGGATGTGCACAAGAATGCTTTATCTGGGGTTGGTGTGATTCACTCTTCCACAGAGCATGCTCATATGGACAACTCATATGACAAGATAGTGCGTAAGGAATTGTCACTCATGAGGGGGATGGTGATATTGTGTCTTTAATACCTTTCTTTTTGAATTTAGTGGCTTGTGGAAATGTGTTTGTTTTCTCATACCATCCACTAAGGGAAGGCTGTTTTCATGAGTTAGGCAAAAACGTGGATATGGCAGACTTTTGTCTACTAGCCATGATGGAGGAATAGCTAGTGCAACAATGACCCTTCTGAAAACACTCAGAGAAGCTGAACAATGTCCTGAAATCTATTTCCTTGGCACCTACAGAGTACCAGTGAGGCTCCCAGACTTTGAGAAACAGGGATTTGGAGAGAGGAGAGATGTAACTTGCTTCATACTTTCTCACTTAGTTTTTTTTTTTTTCTGTTGTAGTTGCTGGGGTTGAGGGAAGGTGGAGTATTTGGAAGAAGTGAGGTGTCATGACAAGAATGGCTTATGATAAGTGGAAATCACCCCCCCCAAAAAAAAAAGGATTTGGGGAATCTCATGGCTGTGAATTGAAAGGAAAGAATGAAAAAATAAAGTTTGAGGCTGCCAAGGAAATAGGAATCAGAGATGCCAGAAACCTGAAGCTACCAGAGCAGAGCAAAGTAAATCTGACACTTGTGAGTTTTCCATTGAGTCATTTGCTGAATTCTTAATGTGCTGTCTACCAAATTAAAAAGCTAATGACAAAGAAGCTAAAAATGGGATAGTATTTTTTTGTAATTCTGAAATATTGAAAGAATCAAACTTGGAATTTGGGAATCATTAAAGAAATAACGAGATTCTTTGTTTGAAACTGGAATGGTTCCTCTTAAATAATCTGCCTCACATCAGAACAGCATGATCTGTCAGTTAGATGGAAGGGATATGCTTTGTGTCTGAAATCTTTTGCCAAAACATGGGATGAGTTCTTTCTGGGAAAAATACCTAAAGCCCTTAGACTTTTCTCATGTAAAATACCTACATTAAATAAAAACTATCATACTTTAGAGGACAGGATTAGATGAAAAATAGATGGTAAAACAGATATTGACATAATTGGCCACAAAGTTAAAATAATTCTGGTTCACATACTCTAGAAGATGGACAATATAGGTATGAAATTTCACATTAAAAATTTAATATGTAAGAAGAGACAAAATAGAAATTCTATAATTCAAATATAAAGTCCTGGGATTGAGAATAGTAAATGGACTTCCCAGGAGGTTGGACCTAACTGAAGTAGAAATTGTGACCTGGTAGGTGGGTCTTAAAAACTTCCCAATTGAGACGGAAGATGGCCAGACAGTTTAAAACACATGGTGCTCTTGCAAAAGATCCGTGTTATGTTTCCAGCACACACATAAGATGGCTCACACATGTCTGTAATGCTAGTTTCAACAGATCTGTTGCCTTCTGGCCTCTGTAGAGATGTGCTTGCAAGTGGTGCACAGACATGAACTCAGGCACACACACACACACACACACACACACACACACACACATGCACACACACACACACACACACATACACACACACACACACACACACACACACACACATGCACACACACATCCACACCCACACGCACACACAATTATAAAAACAAGAAAACAAAAACAAAACCCTTAGTGGAAACAGGGAGTTTAAGAAGGAAGCAAGACAGACATGCTTATAAAGAACATATAAGAGTAGAGAAAAGTCTGAGTTGGCTACTAGCACATGGCTGTAATCCTAGTTACTGTACTCAGGATACTATACTGAAGCAAGAGGATTTCATGTTTAAGTCCTTCCTGGTTCACAGAATGAATTAAAAGCCATATTACAAAAAAAAAAACAATTAGTGAGACCCTGTCACAAAAATAAAAAGTAAAACAAGGTGTGGTATTGTAACTCAGTGCTATAGCACTTAACTACTGTGCACAGGGTTCTAGGCTCGAGCCAGGACTGAAAAAGAAATGAATTTATAGATAATATAGATGCCCAAAGATAAGAGAATATTTCAGAAGCAAAACTTTAACAGATAATACCTGTGACACTTAAGAACTGATGAAAAGCAAAATTAGTCACAAATGCTGAAAATTTCTGTGGAGTCTCTAAACAATAATACTAAGGAAACATCCGTTAGTCTATTGAAGTATACAAGGCACAGAAAAGACCATTTTAACAAACAGCCAGAGAATAATAGAATAATAATCAACAGAGCAGCTGCCCACCTGTAATTCCATACTTGGATAACTTAAGAAATGGGGACAAGACAAAAAAATAGAACTGGTCATAAACAGCTTTTCATTACTTCATTAAAATAAACACCAAAGGCATTTTTCTTTTTTAAGAAAGAGGCAAATGTTCTCCAGCAGAAAATATGCACAATGAGAGAAGGGCTTAAGAACTGATAAAAATGGAGAATGCCTGGACGGAGGAGAGGCAAGTGATGGAAGAATAGGTGGAAAGTTTTTATCTTACCCCAGTAAAGTAGTATTAAGAAATCTTGAGCCTAGTGACATCAGGAGATAGGGAATTTGGAAGCCATGAAGGTAGAACCCTCATTAATAGGATTTATACCCACAGGAAAGGTGACAGAGTATTTGAGGTTTCCTTTTCTGTTTTGTCGTATAGCATCAGAGTGAGAAGATAGGTGTCTGCCAGGCAGTGAGTGGGCTTTACCACAAGCTAAACCTTCCAGCTTCTTGATACGGAATTCTCAGCTTTTAAGGTGGTGTGGTGAGAAGTAATGTGTGTTATTTAAGTCACCTTGTCTCTAATAATTTGCAATTGTACCCTACATTGACTAAGATATGTCTGAATATGTGTTCATGAAAAATATATTGCTTTTCTCTTTGTTCACACATAAAACAATATTATGTGCCTGACTCAAAATGTGGTGAAATGATATGTGTAGAAAGCTGGTAAAAATTTAAAGGAGTTGACCAAGGTTTGAGAGTTCAGTAGCAGGATGAGGTAACAAGATAGATTAGGAAAAGTTGAAATAGGGAAAATTGAAAATGAAAATAAGAATGTGCTCTCTATCACTCTCTGCCAATGGCCTGGCTCAAAGAAGAGCTACTACTGATGCTGGGCATAAATGCTTAGACTGCCCACAGTCCTTGCCTAGATGAGACCACTGTCCCAGCTACTGGTTCCTCATCCCACTAGGCTTTATACCAAAGATGTAAAGTTTGGTGTAGATGACAAGGTGCGTAATGCTTCAAGGTGTATAACTTTTAGTCCATGTTATAGAACGTACAGTGAAGCCAAACCAAAAAAAGGTGATTATTAAGCAAAGGTGGGGGATTCCAAAAGTAAAAAAAGATGGTGTGAATGTTGAAAGTTAATTGATTTAAAAGATAGATATAGAGGATGAACATTGAAGAATCTCCATTTAGAGATGGTTGCATTAGTGACAAGCCTGTAACTGGGCAAGAAAAATCCCTTGCTTCAACTGTAGATAGAATGCTGTTGTACTATATTGTATTTATTATTATAAGAGAAAGAGCCATTTGTTGGACTGAAAGGGGAAACTGTAGGGGGAAATAAGATATACCTTAAACTTAAAAAAAAAAAAAAAGGGAAGAGGATGGGGGGTTGAGGGTGGGAGGGTGGGACTGGAGGGGGAATAGGGAGGGGACTATTTAATAGTTGAGAAAATTCTGCAAAGCTCTTCAGAATTTGGTTATGATGTTTTGTTTGGAGATTTTGTGAAGATGGTTGAAAAGGGAATTATTGACCCAACACAGCCTTTAAAAACTGATTTTCTGGAAGCTCCTGGAGCCTTTCTTTATGTTAATAACAGAAGAACGTATAGACACAGAAATTCTTTGTGAACCAAAAGACCTTGGAATGGACACAATATATAAAATTGGGGCAGGGTATGGGAGGTGGTAATGTTTTACCTCCTAGAACGAGTGCTTTGCCCTTATCAGTGAACTGTGAAGGCAGGATCCATACCAAATACTTCAGAGAAGTCACCTGAGGAGAATGACTGAAGAAAAGGCTGGCTGATCACTATACTGATCAGTTACTGGGTTCAGTTGACAAGATACAATACTTTGTTGCAGTCATTGTCCATGCCTACTGATATTTTGGTTTGTATTTTTGAATAAAACCACTTGTACATTATTGATACTGGTTGCAAAAACCATATACCAGTGCCCTGCTTTCAAGTGAAGTCATTAGGCATTTGTACTGTTCTTCTCTTACAGTCTGAATTGCAGTGCTTGCCATCAACAAATTAGTTCAGGAGCAATCTTTCTGGGAGAGTAAGATGAACTGTGTAGAAATAGAAAAGTATCCAATTATATGACAACTTTTCTGCAATAAAATTTTGTTTAAATTAAAGAAACAATAAACAATAAAAATGTTTATTGCCCATGCCTCATATTAGTTATGTTTCATATTGACTGTTCTTCATGTCCAAAATTTGAAAATAATTAAACTCCCATTGTTCAGAGTAGGACTAAAATGATCTATTGGACACTGTCAAAGGAGTAGCCATCTTGGTTTGTGTCCATACCCATGTTTCCTATCTTGTGTACTCTAGCTTTTCTCCATGTTTTTTTTTTTTTTCTTTAAGTAGCCGGCCCCGACCTCACTCATTGTGGGTTGTCAGTCATGCTTCCATTTTTGGTTCCTCACAAGGTGTTGAGCACTGGCCATCAGCCATCATCTTACACCTGCAGGCTTGGTTGAGTTGAGCACACACACACAGCATCACTTCAACAGATGCACTCTTTTTGTCTGTTATGGATAGTGTGCTGGATGAATAAACCATCTGCCTCTGTGCTTTTGAGCCTCATTTTGTGACTCTCATAGAGGCCTGAAAGTTAGTTTATCAGGGATCTAGAATATGGTTTAGTTGTCTGGCCAGTCACAGAGACCACAAAGCAAATGACAAGCACTTGAGAAAGAGTCCCCTGCATTTGAAGGCTTTTGCAACACACACTGTCCAATTTAAAGTAGTCAGCCCTGAGACAACACACACACAAGCAGCAAAAATGGACTCAGCAGATTATATCTGTGTATTTATACTTACACACACACACATACACACACACACACACAAATGTAACAATAATAATTGGGAAAGAAGAGGCTAACAATTTGTGAGTAGAAAGGGGAATATAGAAGTAGTCAGAGGGATGGAACTTAGGAATGGCTGGTGGAAAGATGGGGGAGTAATTATATTGTAATAAAAAAAAATACAACTCTGACCAAGAAAAACCCCATATACTCATAATTTAAGAGCTTTAGTTAAGTAAACAAACAAGTGGAAATCAATGCCTCCAAGCTAATGGAATAGCACTGCTATTCAAGGTCAGCCAGAACTGGCTTAAAATCATTCAGTAGGTTTCATAGAATGAGACTTCTCTATACAGAAAAGCAATACAATGGGTCTAAAATGTCATTTTGTTAAAAAAAATCTGCAATTATGCCACCATCTCAAAAGGTAAAAGAAATAATAATTAATAATAATAATAATTACTAATGATAATAATAGCCTGTGTGTATGTTCCCAGATGGCACTACCTGAGTCTGCATGCGGCTCCATCTCTGTGTGTCCTGTGTGAATCTTATAGTTTGCAGGCACCACTGTTTTCTGTTTCCTTTGTAAGGATAGAAACTTAAATTTCTTTTTCATTTATAATCTAACCTTTGGTTTTTCATTTTCTTTATGTTGTAAATTCCACAAAGCAATGTTATGACAATTTTAGTGCAGCCAATACCTATTTATGTAAACCTGCATATTTATACTC
>CAJQZJ010032952.1:1750894-1763493 GCA_907164525.1 Lophiomys imhausi
ATCAGAGTACCATTGTAACTGGGATAGGAATAAACTGATAGCCAACAGGATGATTCAAAGTTGTTGTCAAGGATGCTGGCACTCAGGGAAGAAGTACGTTGGGAACTTGACAATTTTCCTTAATGCTGGACCTCATACAGTGCTCCACTGATAATTAGATAAATTTTCATTGCCAGTTAGACTCTTTCTAGTGGCAAAACAAACAAAATAAGGCTAATAAATATTTCACAAACTACTATATTTTATACACCTCTTTCCCCCACGTTGTACATATTTAGATTGGAATGCATTTGCTTGTTTGTTTTGGTTTTGTTTTTTTTTTTTTTTTGAGACAGGCTCTCACTAGTAGCCCTTGTTGGCTTGGAGCTTGACATTTAGTCTATACTGTTCTCAAACATGCAGAGAACTACCGGTCTCTGCTTCTCAAGTGACGAGATTAAGTTGTGAAGTTGTGTACTACCATATCCAGTTCCCTTCCTCTGTTTTCTCTTGTATCTGTAACATGGGTCTGTAGTCATTCTTTTTTTGTCAATTTTTGATCTAATGCGAAGTGTTCTAATTCTTTTGACTCCAAATTATAAACAATATGAAGTTAGAGAGAGAGGTTTGCATTTATGTGAAGAATCATACAGACTAATATCACAATGGGCACATACTGAACAACATTTGTAGTTTAAATTTGCCTTGATAAACTTCTGTATTTGATCACTTGGTCTTCAGGAGGTAGTACTGTTTGGGAAGTCTATGGAAACTTCATGAGGTGAATCATGGCTAAACGCAGTTGATTGCTGAGGCTGGTCCCATATCCTGCTGACTCTTTGCTTTGTGAGTTTAGATGCAATGTGACTAGTTTGCTTACTCCTGTACACTTTCCTTCAGGGTTCCAATATCTTCTTCTATGTCATGGTGGAATGAGCCTGCAACTATCAACAGGAATTAAACACTTTCTCCCTTAAACCACTTTTTGTGAGGTTGTAATAATGAGAAAAGTAACTAAAATGTATTCCTTGAAACAAAACCCAAAACTTCAGAAGGATTTATCCCTACAATCTCTGTAGTCATTCCTTCTTCCTTGGAGGAAAACGAGGATCCAGACAGCAACAAGCAACTAGCAACATTGTTCCCACACTTTTCTCCACCGAAAGTAGACAGAAATCTTTACTTTGGAAACTTTGAAGGTTTAGAAATCATTGTGATACTTCTGCACTTGGATCCAGGGAAGCGGTGGAATATACAAATATGAATTAGCTAGACCAGTATGAACACAAAGAAAAACACTGATACAGTTATTTTGAAAAGCCTTCATACCTAAGTTTAACTATAGGCATTGAGGAGTTAGAGCGCTTTCACTCTGTAATTGGAGAGAATGGACACTTTGTCCTAAAGCAATAGAAGATGTGTTCTCTGCCAAGCTGTGGGAGGAAGGTAAAAGAATTTGAATCTCGAATAATTAATACTTTTAAGAGTATTTACTTAAAGCTGCTTAGAAGTCACCTTTGAGCTGGAGTAAAACCAGTGCAGACATTTAAACTTCTTGTAAATCTAATTAATGAACTTTTGTATTTAAGCTTGATAGAATGTCAACATCTAAGATGTGGGGCACAATGCCCAGGGATTGTTGTTGAGGAGGTATACCAAGTCAGCAGCAGTAGCAGTGCAGGCATTAAAGATGGCTGGAGTCTTGACTATCCTTTGGGTGTGTGAATCTCTCTAAGACTCTGAAAAGTCTGATAGAGATGATTTTCTTGCTTTTATTGAAAGTATTAATCTCTTGACATCGAGTACCACTGAGATGGAATTCCCACAATAGAAGCCAAGCTTATGCCAACCATAGAAAAGGTGGTTCCAACCAATGCAGGTGCTAAAATAGAGCTAACAGCCCTAAGCCTTAATATCCCAGGAGCTGAAGACATGGCCCAGCTTTAAGAGCACAGGCTTTTCTCACAGAGGAGAGAATTTGCAAGCACCTGCACTGGGTTGCTTATAACTGCCTATAACTCTAGCTCCATGGAATCCCATGTTCCTTCATGCATGGGTCCATACACACAAGCCCACAAAAATAAAAATAAAATAAAAAAGACTTACTATCCCAGTTCCATGGCTGTTACTCATGACACTATCTTTTATTCAATAATATTTATGTTTATATTTATGAGAAATATTTTGATGTCATGTTTCTTTGTAGTTGGAAGAAGTCGGGTTGGTCATTTTAGTTATTACATATCTAATCATGTATGAAAATGACAGACATTTAGCCTATTCAAGAGATGCCTGCACTGTACCCATCTCTCAAACCCAGCTTGTTTCATATATCTGGCACACTGGCCCAGCTTGATGAGGGTCTGTGGATCCAGGCCCACTCAAGCCCATCTCACACTCTCAAACCCAACTCGAGTCGTGCATTTTGAGTATCAGTCCATGAAGACAGCTGGAAGTCTCAGTTTCATATTCTTTTGGTTACAACTGAATTGCTATTACTCTGTCTTACCTCTCCACAAAAAATCAGCACTGAGTACCTGAAAATCTCCTCATACCTGATCCAAAGTCTACCAAGCTTGGGTTTTGTGGTTACAAAACCAAAACCAAACTTCCGCTCAATAATAAAGTGAAGAAGAAAAAGTTAAAATATTCTGTAGAGATTGATTTTGTCTTTCAGTTATAGTCTTATTAAACAGTATCTGTTGTAGGGGACTTTTTGTTTGTTTTTAAGAAGATAGTGTTGATTCTGGACAATATTTATTGCATTTCATGTTTACTATTGACAGCTGTCAGGCATGGTGGAGAATGCTTGTGATTCCAGCTCTCAGGAGACTGAAGCAGGTTGATCATAAGTTCAAAGATATTCTGGGGTAAGTAAATGATGCCTCATCTTGAAATAAATAAATAAACAAACTAAGAAACAAATAAGCAAACAAAGGCCTGATGGCATTCAGGCTTGTTTACCTCTGAACTCGGAAGAGAAGGATTTCCCAGCAATAAGGATAGACTAATTATACGGAAGGTTGTTTATATGATGATCTGCTTCGATGAATGGGGCCAATGGATGTGAACTTGCAGAGGAAGGAGCAAGCTGTGACACCTTTGCTGGAACCGCAAAGCATAGCCCTCCAAATTATTTTTTCACTTGTTGAGTTTCCTTACAGAGTCATAATTTCTCCAATGTAGACTTGTCGGTGGCTTCCCATTGTCCACAGATTCTGGCTTCAGTACCTTAACAACTGAGGTAGGCTCTTTCTTCACCTTCAGCACCTACTACAATATTGTGGTTTGGATATGAAGTATGTCCACAGAATGCCAATTAAAGGAGTGGTCTTGCAGTAGTACTTTTAGGTTGCTAGATCATGAGGGCTCCACCTTTGGACTAGTGGGAGGCAGGGCTTTGTTGAAGGCGATTGGCCATTCAAGTATACTTTTGAAGGAGATATTTTATTTTTCTTTGAAGCTGTTTCATCTGTTCTGTGTTCTAGCCACCATGATTCTCGGCCTTGCCTCAGAACTAAATCAATGGAGCTGACAGCCCATCAATTAAAATCTCTGAAACTGAGGCCCCAAATCTTTCCTCTCTTAAGTGGCTTTTCTCAGTTATCATTGTGACCAAAAAAAAAAAAAAAAATCTTTGCAACACACACTTTATTCTTTCTCTGCCTTTTCCATGTAGTAATCTCTTTTTTTTTTCTGGCTTCATTTCTGTCCCATACTCTCTCATGTCTGTTTCATCCATTAAAGAGTACATATTTTCAGGAACTTAGTGGTTTGAGTTAAAAGCTATCATCTGTGTGAACATTCAGCTTTGGACAGAGAGTTCTTTATCTCTTCTCCATACTTTTTAAACCTAGAGCCATACAGAAATGATTTTCTCCTGTTACTTTTAGCATACAGTAGACCGTTGAGAGGGCATTCCTGTTATTATTTCTCCCATTTCTTGTTCGTGGCATTAGTGGTATATTTGGTACAGGAATTCTTAACTGTGTAGAATTATGCCTTTCTGATATGCTGTCATTGTATGAACTCAAAAGTTTTCCTTAATTTCCCATCTCTTCACATTTACTCATGTTATCTGCCTTCCTTGATAGTCTTTGGGATGTATTACTTATTCTTGCTCTTGGTCGGTGGGCTCGGCAGGACTTATCACACTTTCCTTTCTCTTGTACTATGTAGTGGTTATGCAGAAGGAATTAGAAATATAGGGCAGTGTCAAGTTCAAGCAAATGACTAAAGAGCTTGTGTGCCTGCATTCACTCAGATCTTCTTGCTAGATTTATAGAGAGCATGGAAAGTCTGCACTCCAGACTCTACTGAATCAGAACCTACTTTCTGGAGCAACTGGACACTGACTTCCCATTATTGATAGGATGGTTTCAAGTACCCACTTGAAAACACATTTAGCAGTTGGCACATGCTCTCCTTTGGTTAGGTCCAAGTAGATTATAGGAAATTTGAGTTATCTGGATCTCTATAAAACTTAAAAGCTTCTTAAGCACTTATGTAGATCCTTATCTAAGGCTGTTGTAAATTTCTTGTGGGCTAAGATTATGTATTACTCTCTTTATCCCCTAAAACTTTTGAGGCCTTATTCATTAGAGATTCTTGGTTTGTTGAACCAAGTAATAAGGCTTTAAACTTCTTAAGTACTTACATGTGCCTGGCAAGGCTGTAAAGGCTCCATGTGGAATAAATCACATAATTCATGTGATAATCCCATGAGGTACTTACAATTATTACATCACTTCAGAATCAAGGACATGGAATCAGAGAGGTGATGTGGTTTTCTCAAAGTCACCCTGTTAGTAAGTGTCACAGTCAAGCTTTGAAATCAGACAGGCTAGATTCATCATGTAGACCATGGGCATATCTTCCAGAAAAAGAAAAATAAAGTTACTAATGTCAAAATGATACCTGCAAATCAATTTCTGTTCAGTCTTTATTATTCTTTCTCCATTTGCTTGCTTTTGACATGATTATTGCTCTAGTAGCACAATAGGAGACAAAACAAAACAGTAAGTGTCTAAAAAAGTCCTTGAGAAACAATTAGCAGGGTTATTTTCAAAATTTGTATAGTTGATAGTCTCACCATCTCTGCATTCAAAGTGCATTTATGTATATATGCTGGTGTGTGTGTGTATGTGTGTGTGTGTGTGTGTGTGTGTGTGTGTGTGTGCATGTGCACATGCATGTAAGCTTTTGTGAACCCTAGAAGGAGTATTTGATGTTTCAGGTACTGTCTTTATTTTAAGCTATTCTTCACACTAACCTTGCTTGTATGTGATACTGAGGAAAAGGCTCTCTTGCTTAGAGGATCATTCAAAACCTAGACAGAACACCATGCAAATTACATAAAGTGAGTGAAATTTCACTGGCTTTCAGACTTCTTGAGGTGAATATTACAATCATTCACCACTTTATGTTAACCTTAGCAATAACAGTACAATCTTACTGCCTTAACAGCTATCTAACTAAAAATAAACTAAAAGAAAGATTGGCATTTTTTTAAAAAGCGATTTATAAACAATCCACACAATTGTCAGCAGCACAGAAATTACAATTTGGGGAGCAGAATGTATTTTCAAATGAAGGCACTTAAAATGCCAGGTGTTCACAAGGAAGGTGTGTTTTGTGGTATCTACAAATCCCACTTCTGCCTTATCTTCTGCACCTGAAATGCTCAGGCTATAAAGTCAGAGTACGTCCTTGCAAGATACTGCAGCTCCCATAGATCAGAACTCACGGTCTCATATTTTCTTTGTACCCATGACTGCCTCAAGGTTCTTCTCCCTTGCTGTACTTTGTGTGTATTATACGACACTCTGTTTCTGTAAAGTAGTGGAGAGTAATGTGGGGATAATGACCATCTCCCTAGATATTGAATTCATAGGCCTATAACCTATAAAAGTTGTCAAGACTTCAAGGACAAACGAATAGTTGCTTAGAGACCTCAAGAGAAGAATACAACAAAGTGGTAACATTTAATAAAGGAACAGAATAAGTTTTAAAATGGAAAGGATTTCAGAAAGCTCTTTCTTTCTTTTCTTTTCTTTTAATTTTGGTACTATCAGAATAAAAAATACATAAAGACCAGAGAAAAAATATATTTAAAGATTAGAAATAAGTTGAGGAGTTGCAATGTCTAAGATATACTTTCTCAGTTATAACTGAGCCAAATAGTTCTGGCATGTTTAGTTAATTTGTATTAGTTGCAAACATTACAAAATAAAAATGACACATCCAACTCTCCTTTAAATTCCAGTTTAGATCCATTGGTCACTAAGACAAAAAGTTGAAAACAAAAACAGAGCCTTTGCCCTGCCTTAGAGATCCACCAGGTCAATTAATTAATCAGAATTATTTTAAGAAGAATGAATTCTGAGAGATACTTGAAGAAGTATATTTCTCACCTTCATATGACAATTGTCCAGTGATTTTATTGCTGTTTAATATGAGACACACACATATGTTTTTCTATGTTAAGCCTTAGGGAATTATAATAAATAAAGCATTTATTGCTTTAGGCCATAGGAACTTTTTCAATTCCGGGTGTTGGTTGCTAAATAAACAAACACAACAGAAGCAGGAAGAACAAATGGATAACTGCACAGACACTTTTTAAATGCCCCAAGAGACTGAATGGTCACAGCCCTTTTGATTGAGGTAAAATGTTAGTATATAGCACTGGTTAAAAAGTTTACTTATAAAACAAGTCATTTTAAAAGTCATTGTCTCTTATTCAAGACCATCACTCTAAGTTTTCCCTTTAAGACACTGTATACTTTGCCTGGATATTGAATTCTGCTACTTTCAAATTAGCCATCATTAAGTGATGATTGATAATTGAGTAAGAAAGGTCATCCCCATTTCCACCTTTCTTTGTGATGTGATAATTTCCCAGCCATCTGTTCTTTGGAATAGTTATCTGGCATTAATGAAGAACTCAGAAATTTTTTTTTTTCCAGAAAACTCAGAACTCAGTCAAAGTTCCTGCAAGTACAATGGACAGACATCAGACTCTCATGCACAAGGACAGGGGAGGGATGGGCAAGAGGCTTTGACAGACATCAGACTCTCATGCACAAGGACAGGGGAGGGATGGGCAAGAGGCAAGCCCTCTAGACTTTTTTTTTTTTTTTTGGTACCTGGCTCCTGAATCACCAGTTCTGCTCCTAAGTGTCAAAGTCTTTACTGTCTTTGTCTACAGGTAACTCATAAACATCATAAATTAATTGGCAGTTTCACATCGTTAGAGTCTAGAGTATAACTAGACTCTTCATCCTGAATTAAAAGCAAGCTAGCTTACAGAATATTACATAAACCTTTGAAATGTTGAACATAATAAATAAATTAAGGATGAAGGGGAAAAAAAGAAGACCCTGACTTTCCCACAAGTCAAAAAGAAAAAAAAAAGGAGGAAAATCTAGAAAGGACAAGTCCAGACAACTGGACCTAATTTTTGTTCATTATCTCATGTTTTATGGTCAGCAGTTCAGACTGGAGGCTGACAAACACTGCTTACCCAAAACCACTTGGCCTTGTCAGACGAAGAAGTTGATGGAGAAATTTCTGGTCTGCTATGCTGTGAATCAACATTTGGCCAACGTTGAAATGCCATGGGGGAGTGCATCTGGGAGCAGGACCAGCCTCACCGGTGCAATCTGCAGACTTGCAAGCTGTGCAATTCTAACAGTGCCTGGTCTTAATTTTCTTAGTCTAACACAGTCATTTTGATGCATTTGGCTTCAGAAGAATATGAAGAACAATAATAGGGTAAAGGAATTGTCAGGTTGAGCATGGTTCAGTGAGAGGTGTTTTCACACGATCCGCACAGCATTCTGGGGAAACGGAATGGATTTTTCTGCCATAATAGGGAACGCGGTGTTCAGGTTGGATTCTCCGCTCCCACTTGGCATCATATATATGTGGAAAAGAAAGTTCTTGGAAGACTGAGGATAAAAAGAATCTGGATTCCTCACAAATATGACCAACTATACAGCACATCTCTAGTATTTCCCAAGATTACTTCCCTCTGCAAATCTGATGTGTGTATTTGCCATCCTTTGAAGGATTCTTTCCCAACAGGCTCACTTTACGAAGTGTTCTAACAGAAAGCACACAGATATATAAAATACATCGTGGGTTTTTTTAAGTGTGAAGATAAGTTAGAGGGTTGATCGTTTTTGTTTGTTCTGGATTGTTTCTACAAGTGCCTAGACCCCAGGATTGTGCTATGAAGCTTGTTTGAAATTTTACCAACAATTTAAGAAATTATGTAGAACTTGAATAAGTGATGTAGACCGTAGATATCAATTAGCTCTGAGCTGGCATGGCAGCGTTCATGGGCACCTGAAGAACTGTGGAAGAAACCGAAGGTGGGAGTAAAAAAGTGTATTCACTAGCTACTACCTTAATAAAATTTATAATTATTTTGTGTACATAAAATCAAGATGTAAATAATTCATATTTACCATAAATATTCTAATTACCTTTTCCACATTGAGTTAATCTTTCTGAAAGCTATACAATGACATAATAAAAATAGCCTATGGCTAAAATTGAAGAAGTCTCAAAAGTTCAGGTGCATTTACAGACACATCTTACTGTATTTGTTGGTCGAAATGGTCCCAGGAGAACCTTCTAAAGAATGCATACTATTGCCAAGACGATAAGTTGTTCTCTACAAACTGACAACAAGGTCCTGTGGCTGAAGACAGCACTTATACATTCACTGAGCGTGGAGAAATTCATATGGTGCCTACCTAGAGCCTTCAGCCTTACTGGCTAGTGAGACAGCTAATTTTAATTCCTGTTTCCTCATTTTTTTTTTCTACACCTACACTACCAAACTCTTCTTATTTTTTTTTTTGTTGGTGTAATTCTTTTTTAAAATAATTTATTTTTTATTTCTTCAAGTTACATCTCAATCACAATCCCCTCCCTACTCCCCCCTCCAGTCCCACCCTTCCACCTTCCTCCCCCTCAAGCCCCCATACTCTTCCCTTTTTTTTAGTTTAACGCATTTCTTTTTTCCCCCAACAGCTCTCCCTTTCAGTCCAACAAATGGTTCTTTTTCTTATAACTATAAATACAATAAAAAACAACAGAAATAAATAGGCCACAAATATGAGAGTTATATGGCTTAGCATACATTCCCAATGTCCAGTCCATATGTATTTGGCACCTGACTTTAACATTCTACTATCTAACCATCTCCATGTGTTTAAAGTTCTATATCTAACTCATCTTTCATACTAACTTGCCTCACAATTTTAAAAACATCTTCTTAGATACAGAACACTGTAGGGGTTAGATAAATTAGATTTAGAAAATATATAGGAATTTCTGATACTGTCTCTTAATTCGGGGCCTGAAGAGCATTATCAGCATGAAGTCAGGAAAAACAGGAAAGACTTAATAGACTGAAAAACAAGTTTGAAGTCAGGAAAAGCAGGAAAGACTCAATAGACTTGAAGAAACAAAGTATCTGGCCTGACATTGTTTTCAGCTGCTAAGTGGGCGGAGCCCAAATTAAGATGAAACAGAGTTCCTCCTATTTAAGGACAGTGCATGGAGCCCAGAAAGAGAAGAGGCCCCTGATGCTAGAGAGCTCCAAGAGTTCTGCTGAAAAAAGGGCTGGCCATTGATGGCCAGCTCTCTCCCTGAAGCAGAAAGAAGCCAGTGAGCAAAGAAAGCCTGAGCAAGACACCAAAAGGCCAATGACTGGACCCTGTGGCTCAGCTTTTGCCTGGAGGGGTTTGATCTGTCCGATCAGTGGCATAGGGGAAACTGTGCCTGGCTTTAAGGACTGAGGCAGAGCAGCTGAGTTCCTGATTCCAAAGAAGTAAATTGGCCTGCAGACGGCTGGGGTCTCCCACAGAGAAGAAAGCATGAAGCCTTATTTAAGGTGAGACTGCAATAACCAACTTACCCTGACGAACCTGCATCTGAGAGATCCAGAAAAAGGACTGCTAAGTACGTTAAAGAATCTAAAACAAAGACTGTGTTCCTGACGACTGAGGACCTGCCCCAGAGACTGTATCTTTCTAAAAGGATGAAAGTAGTTGTTATAATTATCAATAGGTTTAGTGGATAGGTTAAAGGGGTTGTAGGAATTTATAGGATTAATACTTAAGAAATTGTTGGTATTTGTTATAAGTGAATTTAGTAATAAATAAATAAGTGTTAAATAATAATTTAAAAGTTCAGTTACAGAACACCCTCTTGATTCCTAAACAACTCAAAATTTAACTATGAGACTCTAGATATCTATTCTTCAACCACCTCAGAGACCTGAGAGGGATAAATATATCTGATTATATAGGAAGTAGAGGGCCTGCAGCTTCCAAAACTAAGAAATGACATACCAGTGACTGCCTGGATAGTTCCCATTTTCTCTCCATACATTACAGCATCAATCTTCAAACATTTGGACCCGTTTCTCTGGCAGACATTTATTGTAGAACAGGAATTATGAAGGACTTACCTACCCTGTCTTGGCAAAGCTAGACTGTCAACTTACATGCTTCCAAGTTTTGTCCTTTTTGGACAGCAGTCTGTCTACAGTTGAAGCAAGGGGTTTTTCTTGCCAAGAGAAAGGCTTCCCACCAATTCAATCATCTCCCACTGGAGATTCTTCGATGCTCATCTTCTACTTGGAGTAGAATAGGGGGTGCTGTCAGGAGCTGACATGTCTCGATATCAAAAATCTTAAGTTAAGAAAACATCTTTGAATGCCATATTCTGCAGATCTCTTGAGGTTTTTGAAGATACCCTATCTATCTCTTATATTTAGATAAGCAAATATTGCTTGTCTCTTAGCAACTTGATTTCTGAGTAGCTTAGAAAATAACCCTGATAGACTTTCATAGTAACTAACAAAATGACACGTTTGCATGACTATTAGTTTCCATTTCTTAATTATCCTAAACAGTGTATGACAGTTGGTAGCAAGAGGCCAAAACTTTACATTTCATTTTTAAGCATTACTAGGAACAATACCTTTAGGAAGCATTACCCTTAATTTTGTATCAATATACAAAGATCAATACCAATGTGGCCAAATATAATCTTAATTTTGTATCAATATACAAAGATCAATACCGATGTAGCCCAATACAATCTTAATTTTGCATTAATATACAATGATCAATACCAATTTAGCCAAATATAATATTAATTTTGTATCAATATACAAAGGTATAGGGCCATATTCAATAATCTGTCCTTTTTTCTTGATCTTTCCTATACTCTGTCTATGTCCCATTTTTCTCAAGTCTGTTCACTTCTACATAGGAGAAAAGGAAGAATACAGAAAAGAAAAAGAGAGAAGTCCCTGGTCTAACCTCCAAAACCCATTTAACAAGACCATTTAACAGCTTGTAGTCTTTTCCCCTAAATAACAAAATTTTCTATTATCCATAAAATAACCAAAGGGGGGGAACACCCTCCCCACCTTCTGGGGATGGGATGTTGTTCTCTTAAAATGACTTCCTGCTGATTTGGGACGTAGTAAACCTGTTTGGGGCCCAAATAAGAGTGGAAAAATGGTTAAAAATGTTAATAGAATCATTTGATGTTCAGTCCTTTTCTGCTCAGCTATTTAGATGTCCTAAGAAGTTCATAGACAGAAGCTGATCTTCAGAGCTTTACTGAAGTTCTGGCTGGAGCAGTCTGTGGAGATTAATGATTTTAGCGATTTTGAGTTGTTGTGGTTGTAGAATTTTGAGGAAACTGCTATTGAGGAAGTCTGCAAGGCTGGATCATCTGGGCCACTCGTCTTCTGTGCTGTCTGATCTGTTTTCTGCTGAAGTTTCCGTTGTCCAGTTGTTTTAAATCTCCTGGAAAGATAAGAACAGAGCCCTGCCATAATCCTAACTCTGGGACAATTACTTTTTTTTGGGGGGGGGGTCAGGTAATATTTTTCTTGGAGTAAATTTGTTTTTTTGAGAATATATAAAGTATTACCTTTCTATCCGGATTAAGGAAGAAATTATTTTGTTATTTTGGAGCTAAACAAACCTTTAGTGTGTATATTGTGAGATCTCAAAGGACAATTTGTTTGAATTGCAGCCTGCCTTTTGTAAGTAGCTTTTAAACTTAAATCTTTCCAAATCTTATGTGTATGTCTCTGCATTCTAAGTTTTGGGATCAAAGACATGTGGTTCCCAACTGGTGGGATTAAAGATGTGCTCCTCCACCCCTGGATCAAAGTTTTTCTGTGTTTAGAGCTTTTTTTTGTAACAGACTGAGCTTGAGCTCTGAGATCTGCCTGTTTCTGTCTCTAGTGTGTTGGGATTAAGGGTGTATTCTTCTCCAATGATGGGACTAAGTGTGTGCACCATCACCACCATGTTTCTTGTAACTCTAGAATTTATAAGACAATTAACTCTATAGTGATCCTCCTGTCTCTGCTGGAGGTAAAGGCATGGGCTAACACCATGCGTTATTTTACCTTACCTCTAAGTTTTTTCAACTCTTGGAGGTTTGTAAAACCAGGTTGAACAGCTGTCACCTTTAATTTATTTACAGTGTTTTAAACCTGTTACCTGCTTTTTAATGCCAAACCATGGAAATATCCTGTACCTCTCCAAAAAAAAAAAAAAAAAAAAAAAAAA
>CAJQZJ010032952.1:1763593-1775192 GCA_907164525.1 Lophiomys imhausi
AAAAAAAAAAAAAAAAAAAAAAAAAAAGAACTTTTAAGCTCCTATCAAGTTTGTGTAATCCCTGTGGCCACCTGCAGTCTAACATTCTAATCTGAAATTAAGGCCATTTTTCTTTCATGCCAGTAAGGCAATTATACCTTTGGTAAATTATAGTTTGAAAATTTTATATTGTATTTTTATTATATTTTTAAGCTTATTAACTCTTTTCTTTAAAAAGTATTATTTACTTCTAGAACATAGTTTCCTCCCTCTTCTACTCCTGACCCCTTCCTTCCTCTCTCCTTCCCTCCCTCCCTCGCTCCCTCCTTCCCTCCCTTGCTCCCTCCTTGTTCCTCTACTTGGTACTCTCCTTCTCCTAAGATGAGGTGGGCCCTCATATATGATTCTCCCTCAGATCTTGTGTCATGTGAGGGCCAAGAGCTTCCTCTTGTACTGGAGCTTGATAAGGCACTCCATCTAGGGTGTGGTGTTCCACTAACCTGCAGCAGATTCCATGGCTCACTGGTGGGTAGAATTTTTCCTAGGATAGATATGCTAGGTTCCTATCTATTTGGGTGTGTGGGATGTAGTGTAGTTATCCTCTGATGTATGGTTAATATCCATTTATAAGGGAATACATACCATGTTTATCTTTCTGGGACTGTGTCATCTCACTTAGAATTGCATGATTTCCTCGTTTCTGATAGTTGTGTAGTATTCCATTGTGTAAATGTGCCACAGTTTTTTTTATCCATTCTTTAGTTGAAGGACATCTGGGTTGTTTCCAGTTTCGGGCTATTACAAATAAAGCTGCTATGAACATTGTTGAGACAATCTCCTTGTGGTTTCGTTTCGAATCTTTTGGATATATGCCCATGAGGGCTATGGCTGGGTCTTGAGGAAGATTTATTTCCAATTGTCTAAGATACCTCCAGATTGATTTCCAAAGTTGTTACACAAGTTTGCAGTCCCACCAGCAATGGGGGCGTGTTCCCCTTTCTCCACATCCTCGCCAGCATGTGCTATCATTTGTGTTTTTGATCTTAGCCATTCTGACAGGTGTGAGATGGAATCTCAGAGTTGTTTTAAGTTGAATTTCCCTGATGACCAAAGATGTTGAACATTTCCTCAAATGCCTCTCAGCCTTTAGAGATTCCTTTTCTGTGAATACTCGGCTTAGCTTTGTACCCCATTTATTGATGGGGTTATTTGATTTTTTGGTGTTTAATTTCTTCAGTTCCTTATATATTTTGGATATTAGCCCTCTGTCAGATGTTGGGTTGGTGAAGAACCTTTCCCAGTCTGTAGGCTGCTGTTTTGTTCTAAGGACAGTGTCCTTTGCCTTACAGAAGCTTTTCAATTTTATAAGGTCCCATTTATTGATTGTTTCTTTTAGTGCCTGAGCTATAGGTGTTCTATTCAGGAAGTTGCTACCAGTGCCAACGAGTTCAAGGCTTTTCCCCACTTTCTCTTCTATTAATGTTAGTGTGTCTGGATTTATGTTGAGGTCCTTGATCCACTTAGACTTAAGTTTTGTACAGGGTGATAAGTATGGATCTATTTGCATTCTTCTACATGTTGACATCCAGTTAGACCAGCACCATTTATTGAAATGCTTTCCTTTTTCCATTGTATGTTTTTGGCTTCTTTATCAAAAATTAAGTGACCGTAGGTGGGTGGGTTTATTTCTGGGTCTTCAATTCGATTCCATTGGTCAACTGGTCTGTTTCTATACCAGTACCATGCTGTTTTTATTACTATTGCCCTGTAGTACAGCTTGAAATCCGGGATGGTGATACCTCCAAGTGTTCTGTTATTGTACATGATTGATTTAGCTATTCTGGGTCTTTTGTTATTCCATATGAAGTTGAGAATTGTTTTTTCCAGATATGTAAAAAACTGAGTTGGTATTTGGGTAGGAATCCCATTGATTCTGTATTACTTTTGGTAAGATTGCCATCTTTATTATGTTGATCCTACCTATCCATGAACAAGGGAGATCTTTCCATTTTCTGATATCGTCTTCAATTTCTTTCTTCAGGGACTTGAAGTTCTTATCATACAGGTCTTTCACTTGCTTAGTTAGAGTTACCCCCAGGTATTTTACATTATTTGTGGCTATTTTGAAGGGTGCTGATTCCCTTATTTCTTTCTCAGCCCATTTATCTTTTGCGTAAAGAAGGGCTACTGATTTTTTTTTTTTTTTGAATTGATTTTGTATCTGGCCACCTTGCTGAAGGAGTTTGTCAGCTGTAGAAGTTCTCTGGTGGAATTTTTGGGTTCACTGATGTATACTATCATATCATCTGCAAATAGGGATACTTTTACTTCCAAATTGTGTATCTACTTAATCTCTTTTAGTTGTCTTATTGCTCTAGCTAAAACTTCAAGTACTATGTTGAAGAGATATGGAGAGAGTGGGCAGCCTTGCCTTGTCCCTGATTTTAGAGGAAATGCTTTAAGTTTCTCTCCATTTAGTTTGATGTTGGCTATTGGCTTGCTGTAAATTGCCTTTATTATGTTTAAATATGGTCCTTGTATACCTGATCTCTCTAAGACTTTTATCATGAAAGGGTGCTGTATTTTGTCAAAAGCTTTTTCAGCATACAATGAGATGATCATGTGGTTCTTTTCTTTCAGCTTGTTTATGTGGTGGATTACATTGATGGATTTTCTAATGTTGAACCACCCCTGCATCCCTGGGATGAAGCCTACTTGATCATGGTGTATGATACTTTTGATGTGATCTTGGATCCAGTTTGCAAGTATTTTATTAAGTATCTATGCATCCATGTTCATAAGGGAAATTTTTCTGAAATTTTCTTTCTCCATTTGGTCTTTGTGAGGTTTAGGTATCAGGGTAACTGTGGCCTCATAGAATGTGTTTGGCAGTATTCCTTCTGTTTCTATGTTGTGGAAGAGTTTGAAGAATATTGGTGTTAGCTCTTCTTTGAATGTCTGGTAGAATTCTGTTGTGAAACCATCTGGGCCTGGGCTTTTTTTTGTTGGAAGACTACTAATGACTTCTTCTATTTCCTTAAGGGTTATAGGACTGTTTAATTTGTTTACCTGTTCTTGATTTAACCTTGGTAGGTGGAATCTATCAAGAAAATCATCCATTTCATTTAGAATTTCCAATTTTGTGGGGTACAAGTTTTTTTTTAATATTTTAAATTATTTATTCAACTGTCTTATTCCAGTTTTGTCAAATGACCTAAATGTGGCCTTGATTTCTTATATGACTTCTATTTCTTTTTACCTTTTTTGTTTGTTTTTAAGACTATGATTTAATGTCATATTTTCATTGTACTTTTCCTCCCTCAAAACCCTTCCACGAACTCCTCCAAAGTCTTTGAAATTCATGACCTCTTCTTTCACTAACTGTTCTTGCACATGTGTGTATGTGTGTGTGTGTGTGTGTGTGTATGTGTGTGTATGCCTACATATATATGTACATATGTATATATGTGTATACAATATATATATTAGTAAATATAACCTGTTAAGTCCATTGCTTTATAAAAGCTATCTTAATGGCATTGTTTTGTAAATGCAGTTCTGTCCTTTGTATACTAGAATGCTCCTTGTTTATGATTTCTCCAATGTTCCCTCTTTGTCAGATACAGTTTCTGAGTGATGCTTATACTTAGTGCCCCTTACAGAGGAACGTAATGCCCATCTTATTGACCATAGTAATTTTGATGTCATTGTCGAGGTCAGCAGCACAATTATTTCTATCTTTGTAAATAAAGAACTGATGTAGCAATATCTAACAATGTTCTCAATAGTCTAATACTCACCAGAATGTTATTCTAGATTTAACATGCTTTAAAATTCTTGTCTAATGCAACTAAACCTTACCTATCATTGCAACAGAATAATGGTTTTGAAACACCTTTGCATATGTGGGGCTCAGTCATTTACAGTAAGCCAAAGCCTCTACTTCATCCCTATACAAGGACCTTTGTGTGTCTCCATACCTCTAGCTTTACATATATGAGCGTGTCATCCAAAAACTCTGCTTCTTCCTTTCAGACTTGACTATGTTTGATTTCTATGAGCAATCACTCTGTGCAGTGTTAAGGAGATGATGCCCATAGAGGAACTATTCACATGCATTATTGTCGCGTCCCCCTCGACCAGCAAGTACGACGCAACTCGCAAAAGCTCTTCTCAAGCAGTTTATTCAGGTACCTTGAAAACAGTCTTCCGAATGCCCGGGCAGACCCAACCCACAGGCTAAATACTATATGAACAGCCAATCAAGTAAAGCCACGTGGTGCTATCTTAGAGGCCCACGTATGCGGAAGCAAGCCAGATCAGTGGTCTTAACCAAATATGGACTTGTTTACCACCAAGAGCGCTCACCGTCGGGCTGGTGGAAGGCAGAAACCGGCGCCATCTTTAGGGCGCGGCACGTCACAGCTCTTTACACATCATTGCTTTGCTCCAGAGCTTACATGCAAAGCTTCAATTTCCTACCATTATTGTTGCTGTGGTTTTGTCCTCTGTGGCCTTTATTGCGCTGTGAGTTCTTCTTCTACCTAATTTACCAACCTTTTTTCCTTTATTTTTTATTTCTTCAAGTTACATCTCAATCGCAGTCCCCTCCCTATTCCCCCTCCAGTCCCACCCACCCACCCTCAACCCCCATCCTCTTTCCTTTTTTTTTTCTTTTAAGTTTAAGGTATATATTATTTCCCCCTACAATTTCCCCTTTCAGTACAACAAATGGCTCTTTCTCTTATAATAATAAATACAATAAGGTACAACAGAGGTAAATAGGCCACAGTTATGAGGGTTATATGGCTTAACGTACATTCCCAATGTCCAGTCCATATGTATTTGGTATGTGACTTTGACATTCTACTATCTAACCATCTCCATGAGTTTAAAGTTCTATATCTGACTCAACATTCATACTAACTTGCAACACAATTTTAAAAGTATCTTCTTAGATCTATAACACTCTCTTGACTCCTAAACAACTCAAAATTTAATTATGAGACTCTAGCTGTCTGTTCTTCAACCACCTCAGAGACCTGAGAGGGATAAATATATCTTATTTTATAGGAAGTAGAGGGCCTGCAGCTTCCCAAACTAAGAAGTGACATACCACTGGCTGCCTGGACAGTTCCCATTTTCTCTCCATACATTACAGCATCGATCTTCAGTCATTTGGCCCTGTTTCTCTGACAGACATTGATTGTAGAGCAGGAGTTATGAAGGACATACCTACCCTGTCTTGGCAGAGCTAGGGTGTTGACTTACCTGTTTCCAGGTTTTGTCCTTTTTGGACAGCATTCTGTCTACAGTTGGAGCAAGGGGCTTTTCGTACCAAGAGATAGGTTTGCGACTAATTCAATCATCTCCCACTGGAGATTCTTCGATGTTCATCTTCTACTTGGAGGAGAATAGAGGGTGCTGTCAGGAGTTGATATGTCTTGATATAAAAAAATTTAAAGTTACGAAAACATCTTTGAATGCCATATTCTGCAGATCTCTTGAGGTTTTTGAAGAGGCCCTATCTATCTCTTATATTAGGGTAAGCAGATGTTGCTTGTCTCTTAGCAGGTTTATTTCTGATTAGCATAGCAAGTAACTATAATAGGCTGTCATAGTACCTAACAGAATAACTGGCTTGCATAACCATTAGTTTGCATTTCTTAATTATCCTAAACAGTTTATGACAATTAGTATAAAAGGCCGAAACATCGCATTTCTTTTTTTTTTTTTTTGTTACCTCCTAACCCTTCCATCCCATTTCTCTGGGGTGGGGTGTTATTATATAACAGTCCCTCATCTCAGTTGGGAGGTCGTATGAGGGCCAAGAGCCTCTTCATTCATTGGGGGTCTACGAAGCAGTACCGTCAGTGAAAAGTGTTTCGTTGCCCAGGATAGAGAACTACTAAACAAACAAACCAATAAGCAGACAATAGACAAAAAAAGACTAAAAAATAGAAAAAAAAATATAACTAATATATAAAAAAATAAATAAAAAATAAAAATTAAAAATAAGACGTCTATGTCCAAGTTCCCTTTGGTGTGTTAGTTGTAGTATCGATACCTTCTACTATTTAGCTAAAATCCTACTATAAGTGAATAGATGCCATATGTGTCCTTCTGAGTCTGGGTTAGTTCACTCAGGATGAGCTTTTCTAGTTCCATTCATTTGGCTGCAAACTTGGAATAGCTCTGCCTCAGGACCCAGCCATACTTCTGGGTATACACCCAAATGCCTCTTCACGGAATCATAAGGAAGTTTCCTCATCTATGTTTATAGCAGCCTTATTTGTAATAACTAGAAAGTGGAAACAACCCAGATGTCCCTCAACTGAAGAATGGGTTAAAAAACGGTGGTACATCTACACAATGGAATATTTTTCAGCTATCAGAAACAATGAAATTATGCAATTTGCAGCCAAATGGGGTACAAGTTTTTGAAGTAGGACCTAACGATTCTTTGGATTTCCTCAGTGTCTGTTGTTATTTCCCCCTTTTCATTTCTGATTTTGTTGATTTGGGTATTTTCCCTCTGCCTTTTAGTTAGTTTAGCTAAGGGCTTGTCTATTTTGTTGATTTTCTCAAAGAACCAGCTCTTGGTTTTGTCGATTCTTTGTATTGTTCTTTTTGTTTCTAAGTTGTTGATTTCAGCCCTGAGTTTGAGAATTTCCTCTCATCTGCTTCTCTTGGGAGTGTTTGCTTCTTTTTGTTCTAGCTCTTTCAGGTGTGCTTTTAGGTGGCTAGTATAGGAACTCTCCAGTTTCTTTTTGAAGGCACTTAGTGCTATAAACTTTCCTCTTAGCACTGCTTTCAATGTGTCCCATAAGTTTGGGTATGTTGTGCCTTCATTTTCATTGAGTTCTAAGAAGACTTTAATTTATTTTTTTATTTCTTCCCTGACCCAGAGGTCATTGAGGAGAGCATTGTTCAGTTTCCATCTTTTCGCAGGCACTCAGTTGTTTTTGTTATTGTTTAAACCTAGCTTTATTCCATGATGGTCTGATAATTTACAAGGAGTGATTTCAATTTTCCTGTATCTGTTGAGGCTTGCTCTGTGACCGACTATATGGTCGATTTTGGAGAAGGTTCCATGAGGTGCCAAGAAGAAAGTGTATTCTTTTGTTTTGGGGTGAAATGTTCTGTAGATATCAATTAGGTCCATTTGATTCATGACATCTGTGAGGTTCATTATTTCTCTGTTTGGTTTCTGCATCGTTGATCTGTCCAGTGGTGAGAGTGGTGTGTTTAAGTCTCCCACTATTAATGTGTGAGGTTCAATGTGGGATTTGAGCTTCAGTAGTGTTTCTTTAATGAATGTGAGTGGTCTTACATTTGGGGCATAGATGTTTAGTATTGAAATTTCATCGTAGTGGATTTTTCCTTTGATGAGTATGTAGTGTCCTTCCCCATCTCTTTTGATTAATGTTGGTTGAAAGTCCAATTTGTTGCATACTAGAATTGCTACTCCAGCTTTTTTCTTGGGTCCATTTTCTTGGTATATCTTTTTCCAGCCCTTTACTTGGAGATAGTGTCTATCTTTTTTGCTGAGGTGTGTTTCTTGTAAGCAGCAGAATGTGGGATTCTGTTTTCGCATCCATTCTGCTAGCCTGTGCCTTTTAATTGGGGAATTGAGTCCATTGATGTTGAGAGATATTAATGACCAGTGATTGTTACTTCCTGCCATCTTGGTGTTGGTGGAAATAGTGTGTGATTGAGCTTCTTTTCTTTTGTTTTTGCTGCAGGCATGCTATTTGCTTCCTGTGCTTTCTTGTGTGTAGCTAACCTCTTTGGGTTGAAATTTTCCTTCCAACATCTTCTGTAGAGCTGGATTTGTGTATAGATATTGTTTGAATTTAGCTTTGTCATGGAATATCTTGTTTTCTCTATCTATGTTGATTGACAATTTTGCAGGGAATAGTAGTCTGGCCTGGCATTTGTGGTTTTTTAGGGTCTGCAAGATGTCTGTCCAGGCCCTTCTGGCTTTTAGAGTCTCTGAAGAAAAAAGTCAGGTGTGATTCTGATAGGTTTGCCATTATATGTTACTTGACCCTTTTCCCTAGCAGTTTTTAAAATTCTTTCTTTGTTCTGTACATTTAGTGTTTTGATTATTATGTGGCGGGAAAATTTTCTTTTCTGGTCCAATCTATTTGGAGTTCTGTAAGCTTCTTGTACAGTTATAGGCATCTCTTTTTTTATATTTGGGAAATTCTCTTCAATGATTTTGTTGAAGATATTTTCTAGTCCATGTAGGTGGGATTCTTCTCTTTCTTCTATTCCTATTATTCTGAGGTTTCGTCTTTTCATTGTGTCCTTGATTTCCTGAAGGTTTTGTGACATTTTCTTTGACAGATGTATCAATTTCTTCAATTTTATCCTCTGAGCCTGAAATTCTTTCTTCCATCTCTTGTATTCTGTTGGTGATGCTAGTGTCTGTAGTTCTGATTCTTTTCTTAAGGTTTTCCAGCTCTATGGATGTCTCAGATTGGATTTTCTTCATTGCTTCAACTTCCCTTTTCAGGTTTTCCACTCCTTTAAGTGCTTTATTCATTTCCATCACCTCCTTTGCAGTATTTTGTTGTTGCTCTCTGATGTATTTTATTTCCTCCCATAAGCCTTCTATTATTAATATAAGCATAGGATTAAATTCATTTTCCTTTGCTTCAATTGTGTTCAGCTGTCCAGAGTTGTCTGTAGCATTATTGGTAGGACCTGGAGACACCCTATTGTTTTTTTGTTTTTTTGTTTTTTTTTTTACCATGTTCTTGTGCTGACCTTTTGTCATCCATTGGACCCAGGTGTTGTCTGTTTGTTTCTTTTGTTTGGTGACCTTGGTGCTCAGGAAAACTCCCTGCCCTGGGGGTTGGCTGATCCTGAGATCCTGGTGTTTACCTCCAGATGGAGGGCATATTCCTATAATAGACTGACTGGCTCTTGGAGGGGAGGGTGGCTGCTGCTCTCCTCAACTGCTTGTGATCCAATTGGACCAATATAGAGGGGATTGGAGTGGGGAGAAGGCTAGCCTTGGAGGACCTGGGAGCTGACAGGTCTCCTCAGAAAGGCAGGTAGAGCTGTGGTTGGGTCTGTATTCTCCTCTCACTGACCCAGTCGTTCTGACTCCCCAGCTAGGCTGACTATGCAGGCAGGGAGCTCCACCCACAACAGGTGAAGGCCTCATTGTGCCTGTTGCTGACTGCCTCAGATGCTTGGGTGCTAGGGTGAGTGACCGACCCGCCCCTGTATTTGTGGAGAACACACAGTCGTGGGCTCTGTTTGCAGGCAGTCTTGGCTCCTAACTGCTTTTCTGTGACTGGGTTAGGTCTCTGCCTCTCCGCTACAGTGTGCACTCTGCCGCCATGTTGGAAACTCTGGAAAAAATAAGCTCACTTACCTTTGCTCTTGTGGTGCAGCTGTTTTTTCCTCTTGGGTGTACAGGTCCAAGTGGAGGCTGGATATCAGGCAGACAGGCAGGGTCGCTGGACTGTGGCTGAAGCTGTGGGCTGGATCTGGTCCTGGGCTAGGTCTCTAGCCAGAGCTCCTCTCCAGACCGGTGACAGAGCTGGCTGATCTTAGGGTGGTGTTCCCGCGAACTGTGTTGGCTATTTTACCTGGTGACCAGTCTCAATGTTCGCCGTGGGAATTCAGATACCGTCTGTGTTTCACTGTCAGCTAAGGGACCTCACATTCACTCCACAGTGACTAATCTCATTCACCTACTGCTCAGATGCACTGCTCTATGGTTGGCGCCATCTTGGATACCCCCCTCTTCTTACTTTTTTTTTACATTTATTTTCTGTCTTTATTCTAGCTTCAGAACATTTTAGAAAGACACTCAGTTTTCTTTCTTATGGATTCTTGTTATATTCACGTTCAGAATTTCTTATTTATAATTTTTCAAATTTTAGATTACTTAGAGAAATTTGTTTCAGGCTACCTTCATTTCTGAAAGCTTCTTCTCATTTTCTTCCTCACAGTAAAGATTTCTAAAATACCTAGCATTTCTTCTAATAAGCTCTCCTTGTTTTGGAGAACTGTGATAGAATTGTTATTTTCATTTTTTTCTCTTTAAAATTGTTTATAAATAAGTAAGCATTAGTTATATATTAGACTACAACTTATTACAATTTTATATCTATTTAATCATTCATTTATTAATTCAACAAAATTATGATGTACAACTCCATGCCAACCATTATTCTAGACAAAGTTTATATAACGCTGAGCAAATAAAATAAACCCTCTAGAGGAAAATCTAGAAGTTCTGTGACCATATATTTATTTTCTAATATTTATTGAAATTAGTTGTTTGACCATATTCATTGAGCACTTTGCATATGCAAAACACCACAAAGAAACAAAATGAGTAAAGGAACTTAAAATATTTTTATGTCTTTTATGGGGAATAGTTATTCACTGTGCAGGAACTATATACTAGTAATATCTCCAGCAGGTAGAGTTACCATTAACAGGAAAGCAAGTCATAGATAGTCTCCATCCTTATTTCATTATGGAGAAGGCTGGTGGACATGAAATTAAAATTTGTGATAAAGTGGAGCCAGAATGTGTAAAAGTGATACCAGAATGCATAATAGTAAAGCCTGACATGACATTTGCTATATTACAAAGGTTTTGTAGAAGGTCTAACATCTGAACCAGTTTAATTTAAGGAGTTAACTGGAAAAGAATACAGAGTTAAGTCTCATTTTCAGAGGGGTCTATGCTACCATCAACTTTATAATGAATAAACTCCATCAAATGATTTTTTTTCTCTCTCTCCCTCACTCTCTCTTTCTATGCTATAAAAAGACAACAAGGTATCATAAATAACATAATTTTTCAGAAGACAAAGGCAATATCAGATAAAGACAATGAAGTGTTTCATAGAGAAGTTTCTGTCTATGAGAATCCTTAAATAAGGGGTTTAATTTCATCCATCAGAATGGGTGTAGAGGAATCTTGTCATTCAAGGTAAGATAATGTGGTCATGTTTGAAGAGAAATTCATGGATACTACATAGTTTATCACAGTCAAGCATAAAAAAAGAAATTTGTCATATATTAAGTTGACCCTGACTTAGGAGAGAAATCATTGTGGTTTGTATAATAATTAAGGGTAACTCAATAGTCAGTTTAGGGGCTAAAATAACGCCTTTTTGTCTTTCCTAGCTTCTCAAATATCATCAGTTTAGACATTAACTGTTAAACTAAAACCCCATATTAGGTTTGATAAACAACTCTGTCAGAATTTGAAAGAGATTTCCAGTGACTACAAAGCCACTGTAGTTCTTTCTTTTTTAAAATTTTTTAATTTTTATCTATTATTTATTTTTTTTTATTTCTTCAAGTTACATCTCTATCGCAATCCCCTCCCTATTCCCCCCTCCAGTCCCACCCTCTTTCCCCTCAACCCATCCATCCCCTTCCTTTCTTTTTAAGTTAAAGTATATCTTTTCCCCCCCAACAGCTCCCCCTTTCAGTCCAACAAATGGCTCTTTCTCTTATAACAATAAAAACAATACAAAACAACAGAAATAATTAGGCCACAATTATGAGAGTTATATGGCTTAGCGTACATTCCCAATGTCCAGCCTATACGTTTTTGGCACCTGACTTTAACATTT
>CAJQZJ010032952.1:1775202-1786516 GCA_907164525.1 Lophiomys imhausi
CCAATGTCCAGCCTATACGTTTTTGGCACCTGACTTTAACATTTTACTATCCAACCATCTCCATGAGTTTAAAGTTCTATATCCAACTCAGCTTTCATTCTAACTTGCATTACAACTTTAAAAACATCCTTTTAGATCCAGAACACCCTCTTGATTCCTAAACAACTCAAAATTTGACAGTGTAGTTCTTGATCAGTATTTCTTGAAAACAAGACATACTGATCTGGGATGAGTATGTATGGCAATACATACTCTTCTGTGTAGAAGACACTTGGGGGAGCAGCCTGAACATGGCCTTCTGCCTTTTGTCTTCTTCCTATGGACACATTTAGAGTCCCAGAAGGCTCCTAGGAAAAAGGAGAGGAACCATGGAATTGGCATTATTCCCGTACATGCAACGTTGTTTACTTTTCTGTCTTAGATGCTGTAGAGTGATTTAGAAGATAAGTAAGTAAACAGTTGGGGTTTTATGATCCAGACACGAATAGGCACCAGGCAAAATCATACAAAAATCTCTTATTGGGAGATTCATGTTTAAAGAACAATGGTAGACTTTGTTGAAATGATGAATACATTCTAAAATGAACACATAGGGTAAGAACTGAGGGATTTAAAGTCTTTGCTTTGTTCATTCTCCTTCATTTGCATTTCTGTTCTTTTTTAATCCAACCAGAAGCCAGAAGCCAAGGGAGGATTTTAATTTATTTTTTATTTATCAGTTTCCCAGGGAAGAGAGGAGAATAGATAAGGTTGGGGAGTAGATCTAAAACTGCAACATGGGGGAATACATTTGAATTCTATGTATAAGTACAACAACACATATATAGTATAAATAATGTCTATGCCATTACATTTCTTAAAATTTATCATGTTTTATAATGAGTATTAAAACTAATTTCAAAATGTAATATGTCAGAAATAGTAGACTTCTACTAATTGCTGTTACTAATAGCTGGAGTTGGCTATTAAAACTGATTAATTGTCTAATTTCCTTTAGATTTAAGAGAATTGTTAAAAATTTGGCCTTAGTAATTTAAGGCTAGGGTTGCCTGAAGGTAAAACAATTGGTTCTTTGAAAATATTACTAACTCTTTATGCTTTAGGCCCTGAATAGGAGAAATGTATATTCCAGGAACTGTCTCAAATGAGAAAATGACCAAAAAAAAGGTTCTATGCAAAAATTTGAAATTTTCTTTTATAATCTCCTTCTGAGGTAAGAGGTAGAAACTCATTGTGTTTTACAATTAGAAAAAGTTACAAAATGAAAATAAACTATTTTCCTTAAACTCATCAGGTAATTGAGATCATAGGGCAAAAATTATACTCAAGTTTGGAGAGGCAAGTGAATCCAGGCGGTCTAGTCCACATGAGTTTTATTCTGAAGATGCTGGGGACATGTACTTATCAGAGAGTTGGATGGCTGGATGGGTTTTAGATACAGAATGTGGGATAAGTGAGAGTGACCAGAGCTTAGATATGCTGATACAGGGTTCCTCCCTCAGAGCTAGATCCCAGAGTATGACCAGGATTCACTAAGTAGAGCTGAGAATGATGCTGAGAAAGTACCCACGGTCTCCTTGATTACTAAAACCCACTCTACAGAGGCAAAGACTACAGGGACACCGATATCCATGACTCTACCTACTCCCCTAACCTTCTAAGGGAGAGAAAGTAAGCTATGGAATAGTCGATGTCATCATAATGGAGAGACATAGGACCACTGAGATCATGAATGAAGGTTAATATGCTGAGGCCCCTGAAAGCATCTCCTTTTTGCTGCTGTGCCACAGGTCTACAGTGGTGTAGTCATAGATAACAACTGAAAGAGTTGGACCCATACTCTATCTAAGGGTTGCCTAGAAGAAGACAAAGAAGAACAGAACTGAAAAGTAATGCAAGTCTAAGTATTCAATATCACTGCCTTCAGTAGCTACAATTACCACTGAACAAAGCTATTGCTATGACTTGTCTTTAGGGGATATGAACACTCCAGACAATATTATATTAGCAGAATATGTTAGCATTCTAACATGTCAAAACTAACCTAGCCTCATTAGTTTGGTAAACCAATAGCTTGACTGTGATTACTACAGAGGCATAGGCCATTCAAAGGCAGCTGTCTTAAGGATAAGCCTTCCTCAGCATGGGTGAGGATGTATAAAGCCGACATCTCTAAAGATACTTGCATGTTGCCTGACTTAAATGTAAATATTTGAAATGAAGGTAGCTGAGACCTTTCCAAAGTTATGTCCATACAACTCCAATTAGATCTAAATACCCAAAGAGGAGTAATATAAAGAAAGAAAAATGAGCTGGGTTTAGCATTTTTATGCCGCCACGTCTTGAAAGGGAAATACAGAAAGATCCAGGGGGCAAAGGTGGTTTTTATCTTTGTAGGAGCTAGTGTAAGACTGACCTGAAATAAGAGGGATTTCTCACCAGAAAACATGGGGGGAAAGAGAGCATGCAGTCACCAGGAGTGAAAAAAGGACAAGAGCATAAAGTTCTATGTCGGGGCAAATACCTTTCAGAAATGGAGAAATAAAGACATTCTCAGACAGAAAGAGCTAGACGCATTCTGAAATTAAAAGGAATTCATCAGAAGGAAGGGAAATCATAAATCCGTTTTCAGAGAGTAGACTAGAAGAAAGTAAATAAAGACAAAACTAAGAAAACTAAAGCTTTCTTTAAAAAAAAAAAAAAACAACTTTTCTTATATTCAGTTCTTCCCAAGAGGAATGTACCTAAATCAACAGTAACAACAGCATGTAGGCAGTGAGAACAATGTCATGTCCTGTGAGTCAGAACAGGCATCTGGACATGCTCTACTACATGCGTAGGATAGGAGGCCTTGGGCTGGACCAGTTTTACCAAACTTCTGCCTTGTATCTATCAAGAATAGGTGGAGAACGTTCTGGAATGTAACATGCAGACAGAAGGAAAGGATGCCTACAACATCCATTCAACTAGTCCTTGCTCCCTCCTTCCACTCCAGAAAAATCATTCAATGTTTAAGTCCAGTGTGTCATGTGACCCTTGGGATGTAGAACCTGGGGGAGGCTGGCTGCCCTCAAGGTCCTTCGCTGGAATGCAGTGAAGGATGAACAGACACCCAAGCAGCCATCACAGTTAATATAGCAACTGCTTAAAAGGGGAAGAACAAAGGATGAAGTGACAAGCAGAGAGAAAAGGTCTAATGGAGTTGACCACTTACTCTTTTCCTTCTATTGTTTCAAAAGGTGACTTCAGTATTTATGAGTCATACCCTCCGGAATTAATGATTTCATTTGGATTTCAAAAATCAGACCACTCTGTATCATAGGTAATAGTGCTCTCGTTCATCCTGACTCAGGGAGCTGGAGTTAGTGAACATTCCAGCAAGCTGACATGTTCTTTCTCACAGCCCACCTCTGGTTATTATTTCAGAGTGCCACCCACAGATTACCTTTTCCTTTGTCTTGTCAAAAAGTGATGTTGAAAATATGAAAGGTTTTTAAGTGCTTTTGTGGAAATAACAAGATGAAATACAGTGTTTCTGAAGTCTCCCACATCAAAAGACAGAGGATTGCGTCCTTTCATACTTCTTAATTTATAAATCCATAAGCATGTCCTGCTAAAATACATTTTATGGAAATGATTCTTATTTTAGAAGAAATAGTGCACATATTTTTCCACCATGGCTTTATTATATACCTAATTTTCTTGAACTTACATTTTAAAGATTTAGATTTTTTTTCCCCTAAGGTTTACTGAACAGCCTAGTTAACCAGGCTGTAAACACACTGGGTCATATAACGTAGCTAGAGTTCTGAGTAAGTTTGACTGGTCTACAATTTTAAAAAATATCATCATTGATAACATCAAAGAACAGTGTGTTAACATAAAAGAATTCCCATCCTGCATGCTAACTGAAGATGCTCCATTCAGGGATTGTAGGCATGTGTCACCCCACTCTGCTTAATTTTTAAAGTATAATAGATGTCAAGTAACAATATAACCTGCTGAAGGCGAGGGCAGCTACATCAGCAAGTTACATACTTTTAGATCCTGAAAATATTTATTAGAAAGCATTCTCAGAAATTAAAAAGTATCCAGGATACATTCCTGACGTCTTAAATTCTTGTGTTCTTTCTGTATAAAACTGTGACAGCACAAAGAAGTTCATTTATTTTTCATTAGTTTATCTAGAACAATATTATTTTGTTCCAAAGAATGGAGAAATTATGCTGAGAACAATTTCCTAGCACGACTGATTTTCTCATCTAACTACCTGGGTTTGTATTTTGGAAACTGTGAAATGTCAAAATGTCGTCAAAGTTTCTTCTTCATTGTATCATTTCAGTTCAAACCTGGTTCTGTATGGTGTTGACAAAGCCATTAGGCAAGTGTAGCCTGCATACCAGGAAACCCAATAATGAGATAAAAATGTTTGCCAACTTCCTTCTTCTAAGGAAAATACAAACACAAATGTGTGTTAGAATCCTCAGCAGTCCTGTTGATTTCAAGGGCATCTGTGTTTTAGCACATTCCTGCTATAAGTGACCTATATCTACTTGGTAGATTCTTCTAGGGTCTCCAGAGCCCAAATCGTTATATATAGAAAATGTATTATTCAGTAGTTGATATCCCAAGAGAGCACCAACTGTACATTTACAAACACTGACAAAGGTTAAAAGAAAGCGAGAAGAGTGTTTCTGAGACTACAGCCAATAGAGCTTTGTATCAATAGGGAGTTGATAATCTCTGCTGAGTTGTGCTGGAGTGAAAGGTCTTTAAAGCTATTATTAGAATTCAGTGTTACTGCCTGTCTCTCCAGCCCGAGGCATGAAAGTTTTAGTTGTGAGAATAACTTACCATCTCACATAACTCTTCAACCTGGCTGTTTGTTTAATCATCACCTCATGAAACAGCCGTGCTGTTCCACTTACAAAGATCACAAAAGTTATTAGGAAGTACTGTTTCTCATTCCAGACAAACAGAACCAGTGTTTTGAGCTTTTAATATTTTATTTGGCTTTAAAAAGGAAAGTACACATACACAATAAGGGCAGGGAAGTAGCAGGAAGTAAAAATGTGCTCAGAACTCCCAAAGAATAAAGGCATGCCAAAGGTCTCAAAGAGCCTGCCTGAAGGAACTCAATGGCCAATGTGGGAGCAATTGAAGCAATAAAACAAAAAACATGGTACAGGATTACAACTCAGGGACTAAGAGCAATGTAACCAACTTTATATGTTGATATAAATAAATCTTTAAAATCTAATTAAATATAAATAAATGAAGGAAAAATGGTAATTTTTTTCTTACAGATACAGTCCAAGTGATATGTTTAGAATTTTTCCCACAAAGCATGGCTTTTAACCTTATGCCAACAACTGGTTGCACTTAGTATCTTGATTCCATATAGTGGGGGAATACAAAATAGCTTAAAAAAGTAAGTTAGGGAGAAAAATCTTGAGAAAGTCCTTTAACCAGGTGGCAAAAATCACTGTATTTCCTGCTGTCCTTAAGTTCAGGTGATATTTTTTTCTAGCATCTCGATGTTTGGTGATGTAATAGCACAATGGTCATTTTTAGTAACCATAGGAAATAGAAAAACATTTCCTATTTTCATAAGTGTGTTTGCTGAAGTCATAAATAATGTTGATAATAAGGAAAAGTATAAAAATATGGAAAGATACATGAAAACATATTACATTTTAAAAGCATTTGTTGCACCAAATAACAAACCCCAGGTGGTTCTGGCTCAACCAAAAGGGGTAGGAGAGCAAACTTAATAAAGTAACTAGAGAAGGATAGAATTGATTCAATTGGTTTAAGGTTGAGAAGGTAGAGTTTGCTTTGTTTACAGAGAAACCCAGCTCATTAGAAGCGCCCTGATCTAATGGCTTCCCCTATAATTGTGTTTATAGGGATATCAGGATCAGGAATTACTCGGTAATATCTTTGCAATTTTTCTTTAAACCAAAGCTTATTCCAAAATAAAAGGTTTATTATAGAAACAACTGAAAGAAAAAAATATAGATTTTTACTTCTATGTTAATATGAGTCAAAAATTATTTATTTGAATAATGTGACAAATCTGCTACTCAATAGTTGAGAAATAAGGATAAAGATTTGTAAGAAAAGACACCTTTCTCAAGGGAAATATCGTGTCAGATGCCACATTTGATGCAATAAATTTGTAGGATATAGAGATCGGGCACGTGTCTCTTGGTTTGTCATGAAGATGAATGGTCTTAGCCAGTGATCTTGGCAAAACACAAAGCACTGCCCTGTCCCAGTCAATATAAGTCATTCCATCTTGTTTCCCAAATTCTACAATTTACCCCCAAGATGGTCAGAGTTTGACCACTGATACAATCATCTTCTTGATTTTTGGCTAGAAGCATTTGACTTGATGTTGGCCAGCAAAGTAACACACCACATACAACTTCTCAATTTTAAGAAAACAGTAGAAAGTTATTTGATACCAGTCAGTCGAAAGAATAGCACTGGCATTCCAACCATTCTGAGGGATGTCCTGGAGAAATGAGATTTGTCTTTAAGAATATAAAATCGAGAATCATTGTGGTGTTTGCTAAGAAAGAAGTGATGGGTTAAGAGGTGGTATTAAGTAAAGCATGGGCAGCAGGCAGTGTTGAAACAAACTCAACTATTTTTCACTAAATGTGACTTTTATAGAATTACAGTTAATAGAGTCCATTAAATATCTATAAACAGCTACTTATTACTCAAGATAAAAATTGGATTTTGGCCATATAGTACAGGATAGCTATACTACAACCAACACACCAAAAGGAACAGGAACATAGACTTTGTTACCTGTTAGTGGGACACTTTGCCCTAGTGGTTCTGCAATATAGGCACCCAGTACATGAGGAAGCCCTTAGCCCTCATATGACTGCTGCACTGGTGGGGAGACTGATATGTAGGGGCACCCCACTCTGGAGGAGTAGGATAGGAGGGAGAGGAGGTAGAGGGTGGGAGGGTGAGACTGGGAGTGGTAGAAAGGGGGCACTGTGATGGAGATGTAACTTGAAGTGATAAATAACAACAACAAAAAACCTGAAATATATTTTGACAACGTGTTTGCAACTATAAAGGACTAAAGGCAGTCTTGCTGGTGCCTCTGAGATATCACTAATACCTGAAGAATGATCATCCATGAGTGAAACCTTCGCATCCCACTCTTTCTTCAGTTCTGTTTACAGCTTTGGCTAGGATGAGCCATGAAGTGCTGCATAGAGAAGGTCACATTTTTCTTTTCCTAGTAGAAAGACTCTCAGGCAATAAATTTGTGATTCTCACAGGTAGCCAGGAAAAAAATTACAATTTATATAGGAACAATAAAAAATTCAGGTCAATAGCATTTCAGAATAATTGACATCTTTTTTTTTTTTAATTATGTTTATTTATTACTTCAAGTTACATCTCCATCACAGCCTCCATCCTCTACCCCTCTCTATCTCACCCTCTCATACTCTATCCCCTTTCCCTACTATATTACTCCTCTGGTGTAGGGCGCCCCCACATCTCAACCCCTCTCAGTTTATCAGTCATATGAGGGCTAAGAGCTTCTTCTTGCACTGGAGACTTGCATGTCAGCTCCACTAGGAAAGTGTCCCACTTTAAGGTCTTTAAATTCCTTTTTGTTTGTTTAGTTTACATACGAATTGCAGCCCTCTTCCCTCCTCTCCTCCCAGTCCTACCCTCTTCTCTCATACCACCCTTCCCTGTGCCAACCCACTCTGGCACATCAAATCACATTAGGAGTAAGTGCCTCCTCTTCCACTGAGGCAAGAGAAGGCAGCTCTGCTAGGAAAATGGGATCCAGAGGGAGGCAACATAGTCCAAGTCAGAGATATTCCCCACTCCAAATATTAGGGGATCCACTTGAGGACCAAGGAACCCATCAGCTTCATATGTGTAGTGGGCCAAGGACCAGTCCATGCAAGTTCTTTGGTGGTGGTTCAGTCTCTATGATCCCCCTTGTGTCCAAGTAAATTGGATATGTAGGTCTTCTTGTGGTGTCCTTGACCCCTCCAGCTCCCTCAAACCTTCTCCTAACTCTTCCACTAGACTCCCGAGTTTGGCCTAATGTTTGACTGTGGGTCTCTGCTCCTGTTTCCATTATCTGCTGGATAAAGCCTCTCTGATGAGAGTTATGTTAGTTTTTTGTCCAGGTCCCTCCCTCCATTCACTTCCAATGTCTGTTTTATTTCCCCTACTTTGATGTCTTTTTAATATAAGCAATTATACAATAATATATTTCTGTATAAAAGAGATAACACTAAAATATATTTTTGTTTCAGATTCTTTAAGGGTAGTTTTTAGTTTAAAACCCCCAAACCAAGGATATTTATTTGCTTGTTTGTTTGTTTTTTAAATGGGTCTTCCTGATTGTCTGTGTGTGAGAATTCAGGGCGAAATATTCTTATTTTCAAACACAAAACAATTTGATTTTAAGACAACAAACTGTTGACTCTTGGAGATCAACAGTATTAAAAAGGCAAGGATAATGTTACTTACATTGATAATAGAAAGCTAACCAAAGTCTGACTCCTCTTAATAGCTAATACTTTTAGATCATAATGTTAATAGGCAATTTTAGCACTATTTGATAAAATATTCTGGAAATCTTTTCAAATTATTAAAAATGAGATTGATAGGTTGACTTTGAGAAACACAGTGGACATCACTAATTAATTCAGATGTTTTTCTATCAAGGAGCTCTTCCCAAGACTGTTTAGAGTTGAACCGTAAAACTTCCTTGAGTTTTCCCGTCTTCTAGCCTAAAATCAGACTTAGAACTTGCCAAGTCTCCATAATCAGATGAGCCAATCCATTAAAACGAATGTCTCCTGTTTCTATTCTGTTGGTTCTCTTTCCTTAGAAATCTCTAAAGCAGCAGTTCTCAACCTGTGGGTTATTACCCATTTTGGGATCAAATAACCCTTTCACAGGGCATTTGCATATCAGATATTTACCTTACAATTCATACCCACTGGCAAAATTACAATTGTGAAATATCAACAAAAATAATTTCATGGTTGGAAGTCACCACAACATGAGGAACTGTACTAAATGATTACAGGATTGGAAACGTTGAGAACAACTGCTCTAGAGGATACAGAGTTTGATATAAAAAGTTAGGATGCTATTATAACAATTACCTCAGCATGTAGAAGTGGCTTGGAACCAGATGAGAGATTGGAAGAATTAGAGAAAGTCAGGATTGCTTTGAGGTGTTGTTGGTAGAAAAAAGAGCATTGAAGGTGCTTCTGGTGAGCTATCAGCTGTAAATAGGATCTAGTCTTTAGCAGTAGAGATTGTATGGTTCTTGTTAGGACCTGGCAACTCAGTTGGATCTGATATGTTTGGTGGAAAGTTAAATTTGTTAAATGAAAAACTTGGATATTTACCTCGGAATATTTTAAAGCCTTCTCCTTCCAGCTTGTAGTGAAATATGAGACAACAGACAAAAAGTACTAAAACTTGAAGACCTGGAAGATTTTCAGCCATCAATACTGCAGAAAGTAAGAAAGTATGTTTTGGGGAGAATACCAAAGATGATGGCTAGGCAATCATCTATCACAAGGTTGCCAGTGAAGTCCTTGTCCATCAGCATCACAGTCCCATGAGCAGTGGTAGATGGAGCAGGAAAAATACTAAAAGTTTGACTAAAGATAGGGATAGAGATGGAACAAAAATGAAGAAAGGGGATCTGACTTCTGGAATTCTCCATAAACCTTAGAATGGAATTAATGGAATGAACTATCCAGTGGCCAACATTTGTTAATCCTGAAGAGGGAAGAGTCATCTCAAAGGTAATTAAAAACAAAACAAAACAAAAACCCTATGGGTTTCTGTTCCTACTCAGGCTTTTCCAAGGAGACAAGGTTGTTTACTCTGACTATAGCCAGGCTGCCACCCAAAGGCCTTGAGGGCCAATCTGCAGCCCAGGTGTGTAAGTGTAGGCTTGATGCTCAAAGCTAAGAAGATGATATCACTACCCAGCACCTCGGTAGGACTGCTCAATCCAATGGTGATGCTTCTTGAGTGTCTCAATTTATGAGCTTGACCAGTATCCCTAATTCTTTCTCCCTTTCAATTTCCCCTTTCCGAGGTAGGAATGTCTATCCTGACTCATAATTATAATTATAGAATTATAAGACATGTCTAGTTTCATTGATTCACAGCCAAACAGGGCTCCTCTGAGTCATATCTTAAGTCTTCCACACATTTGATTTAGATAATATTTAAGTCAGATTTTGGACTGTGTGGTTTTTGCGGGGGTGGGGGGAGGGTAGGGAGATGTGAACAAGCATTTAATTAGCTCAGATAGAATACTGACAGCACACGAAAGAAACAATCCACTCAAGTCTGTCTTTTTGAACCAAAGTGTTTAGTGGGGTTACATGGGTATAATTGCATGGGTGAATAGTTACATAGACATGTGACTCAGTGAGTACTGTATCACCTGAAAGCTCACCTCAGTGTGGGTGATAACTCACAAATGTCTCATCCTGGAGCTTCCTCTATAACTTGCAACCAGCTCATCCCACTGTAAAATCTCTTCCCTTCTGTGTGTTTTTCCCCCCTGCTTATGTAATCTTGGGGGGGATGCCTTGCTGATACAGGAACTTCTGAGCTCCCTGGGCTGTGTAAGTTACGTGACTTTTCTGAGCCTTGCGTGTGTCATAAGCTTCTTTAACTTTGTAAGTGCCACATACACCACCTGCTCTACCTCCAGCAGGGAATGCTTTAGTTTGGAGGAGACACAATGGGGACATGGGCTTGATGCTGGAAGTGGACTAAAGCTTCCAGGCTGTTGGGGGTGGTAATAGATGTAGTTTGTTGGTGAGAAGGAGAATGATAGAGTTTGGGGGTGTAGAAGGTATAGTGTTATGGACTGAATTATTTCACTCCCAGTTCATATGTTGAAGAAGCACTCTTGCATGCCAGTACTTTATATAGAACATTTAGAAACAGTCTTTAAAGGGAACAGGCATAAGGAGTGTTGCCTTAGTTTCTCTTCCATTGCCCTGAAGAGACACCATGACCAAGGCTACTCCTTTGAAAAGAATGCATTTAATTGGTTGCTTGCTTACAGTTAGAGGGTTCGTTAGCCCAAGATCACGATGGCAGGAAGCTAACAAGAAGGACACTGGAACAGCAGCTAGGAGCCTTTCTTTTTATCCTGATCTGCAGGCTACAGGCAGAGAAGGAGGTAGGTAGGGGGAGCTAGAGGGAGAGAAGTAGGGACAGAGAGGAGAAAGAGAGAGAGAGAGAGAGAGAGAGAGAGAGAGAGAGA